>JAPZEB010000022.1:30986105-31014472 GCA_029783705.1 Chaetodon striatus | reverse complement strand
TGAGCTTTGTGACATGGTGTGTTATCCTGCTGGAAGTAGCCATCAGAAGATGGGTACACTGTGGTCATAAAGGGATGAACAAATATCCCCCACACCATTACACCACCACCAGCATGAACTGTTGATAAAAGGCAGGATGGATCCATGCTTTCGTGTTGTTTATGCCAAATTCTGACCCCACCATCTGAATGACACAGCAGAAATTGAGACTCATCAGACCAGGCAACATTTCTCTGATCTTCTATTGTCCAGTTTTGGTGAGCCTGTGTAAATTGTAGCCTCAGTTTCCTGTTCTTAGCTGACAGGAGTGGCACCCAGTGTGGTCCTCTGCTGCTCTATTTGAGTTACTGTTGCCTTTCTATCATCTTGAACCAGTCTGACCATTCTCCTCTGACCTCTGGCACCAACAAGGCATTTTCACCCAGAGCACTGCTGCTATATTTTCTCTTTTTCGGACCATCCTCTGTAAACCCTAGAGACGGCTGTGTGTGAAAATGCCAGAGGATCAGCAGTTTCTGAAATACTCAGACCAGCTTGTCTGGCACCAATTTGCATTAACGAGCGGATGAACAGGTGTACCTAATAAAGTGTCCAGTGAGTGTATATTGTCATTTGTTCTTCAGCCATCAAGATAATTAAATAGGATTTAATTTTTCTTCTATATATTTTCTGGACATCGCATTGTTTTGTTGTGTTTCAAAGGCAAAATCATGGCAAAATATGACAGAAAATGTGCACCCTTACACCTTAGCTCCAAAATTTCATAAACTATAAATACATGTATTTCCTGTTGTCATGGCAAACTAGAAATATATTCAGTGAGATTCTCTAGAGGTATGACTTGCTGTGTTAAAAAATCTTAAGATCAACTTAGTTTGACAGTCCCTACCATAGAGAAGTCCTGAGCATGGCCGTGAAGCTGAGGCCAGGCCAACGTCTCTAGAGAATAGACTATGGAGCTGCAGGCTCTTTTCTCTCTCTGGGCAAGAGCTAGGATCTGGTCGTCCACCTGCATCAGGTTACTGCCCATCTCAACCAACACCTCTGACAACTGAAACACACACAGATGTTATAGTAAAATGATTGTAATTCCATACACAAAGACCTTTAGCCATTTTAAATATGCAATTCAATCTTTCTCACCTCTCGCAGCTGTCTGACGTATTCCATAAACTTCTCCATCATTTGTGCCACATACAACACATCCACTGAGTCAGTGAATCCTGCAGCCTCCAGAGTGTATGTGCGCACCTGATGTGCCAAAGTGACAGCATTGGATGCATTGATGGGCCTCTGTGAAGCAAGGGCAAAAAGGGGTGAAGTCTTGAAACTAACTTTATACAGTATGGTGTTTACTGAACAGGAACCATGTACTGTAGTAAAACTACTGACCAGGATGAAGGTATGCAGGACACGAGTGATGCCATTAGTGTAGTGACAGTCTGAATAGTCACCCTCCTGCCAGTTTCCAGAACGGTCACAGTACCTAGAGGCTTTTTTCTGCTCGATACCTCCCTCCACAGACAGGGAGGGGTAGCGCAGCTGCAGGCAGTACTGATGTGAGGTGATGCCTGCCAGAGTTCTGGGCCACCTGGGGATTAAAACCAGGGAAGAGTGAGAGCGCTGAATGCTTTAGGTATGTAATAATAATCACTGTAACTGTAACTAACCTGAACTCCCCACGGTTGTTGACAACTTTATCCTCTGGACAGAAGGAGGCGCTGTTCTCCAGCACCACTATTTCGACACTGCGAGACGTATTGCCCCACCCAGTGGAAACCACACACTCCCACTCTCCCCTGGCCTCCACATGTACATTGAATAGAATAAGCTCACTGGATAAGGAGGATAGAGACATTTCATTATTACACAATATTACCACACACTCCAGTGTGTGTCTGAACTTATTTAACATCCTTCTTTAGGTTTCAGATCGCTCAGTATTTTTTTAGCAAAATGATAAAGGTTATAAACATTGGGATATAGACCATAAGCTGTATCTATACCTAGTGATGAAGGTGCAGTCATGCAGCACACTGTTTTCCAGCTGGACGCCCATCTCTGGGTCAGAGGTCACCAGCTGACCATTGTGACGCCAGTGTAATGTGGTATTTTTGTCCACCAAGGCGGCGGTGCAATGGAAGGGCAGCCGATCGCCTTTGAAGACCACCTGACGCTGGGACGGCAGCAGCGACAGGGTGTGCAGCTCCAGAGGGCCGCCTGAGCAACATGGTGGGAAAAGACGCAGATGCGGCCGTTACACATTAATTCTGCTGCTCTCTCATTACTCAACCTCAGCTAAATGTTTCCACAGAAGCTATTATGAGTCTGCTGTTCAACAGCAGATTGGATGCAGACAGCAGCAATTCGTAAATGCAACCCACAGGATTAGTTGTCAACACGGCTCACTGATACTTTTAGAAATATGTCCCTGCTGAGCTGTTGGGATTGATCTCTTTCAACCCCTTTTGGTGGAGTAATCCTTGAAAATACTGGGATGATCTTAAGCTCTGTTGTGCACTGTCATTGTCATTCACAAGCCAATGTTCCCTGAAACTAAGCGGTCAACCACCTAATTCATATGCCTCACTCTAGCCAGGCTCTCACCACAGCTCAGCTGGCTTTCCCTTAGTCCACGCAGGGGCTTTCCCCTCAGGCTCCTTGGGTAGGCGCACAAGGTTTCGTCCCCCAACCGGATTGGACTACGAAAGAAACTTGGGACCCACTGCAACCCACAGTCACATGACAGGTAGTCTGAGTTGAAGTTCCTGGAAAGAGAAGTGATGGTCAATTATCATACTTTTCACCAGGCTCAGATACAATGTTATCTCTAACTGCTCATTATAGGATCAACATATCATATCAGGCTTGATGCATATTGAATAAATGACACCCACCCCAACACCCTATCTGTTAAATATTACAGTTTTATTGTTTTCACTCTGAAATTAATTGACTGTTTTATGCAAGAACTGTCAGCACTGTCTATAAAAAAACAAGCAAAGCTGGTTCAGATTTGTCATGTTTGTAGACAGACTTATCTTCTGATTTATGGTAGCCTGAGTTAGAACATAGTTTTCATCTACGAGTAATGCATAAATGAAAATTTTCAAATAACTACATGTCACATAAATCTTTGTTGCTTATTTGAGTTTTTCTGCAGGCTTGAAGTTGTCGTAAAAGCAAAAACCAAGGCAAAATAAATAGAAAATAAAAATAAACTTTAGCTTCGTCTGGAATATTTATTGTTTTATTCATATATGGAATGGTATGCTGTGAGAGTTTGTTGTGGTTATGGTGTCGACAGTGTCTAACACTCACACTAGCTTGATTGACGGCAGCTCCTGAAACACTCCTGGATCCAGGGTCGATATGATGTTGCCAGAAAGGTTCCTAGCCGAATACAATAGTTAGATGTGAGCAAGTTCGCTCCACAACACAGAGAGTTCAGTGTTTTTATGGAATGAGTTCACTGGTCTCTTACAGTTTAGTGAGATTGGTCAACCCCTGGAACATGTCTGCAGTCAGGCAGCCAATGCGGTTGTTGGATAGGTCACTAGAAGTGTGAAAAGACAAAGGAATGTGTCGGTTATTTTTGTATCAGGAGAACTCGTCTCAGTCACCCAGACACAGATTGTGATAAACTGACTTTTTCAATAACCATGTTGTTTTTGTGCTATCTGATTTAACTGGTAAAACTGTGCAGGACCTCGTTTCGTCTTGTTTGTAATAAAATAAATAGTGATTTTCCACTAGATTATTTAAAGGCTTAGAAAGTAAAACAACTATAAGTAAGCATGTCCACAGTCCCTGCCACTTTCCCTTATCTCCACACCATAGGCCCTGAGAAGGTTTATCACCAATGGGGTAAAAGCAGGGCCCCTGTTCTGCCGTCCACCTCTGAGTGTGATGTATAGCCACAGCCAGAGAGGGATCTGCTCTGTTGCACCTCTGACACTACCCAGCAGAGAGCTGTCCAGAGCATGTGTTTATCTCCCCCTGTTTGTTTTGAGAAGCCCCAGACCTTGCAGGGAAAACACAAGTAGTGGGAGGAGGGAAGGGGAGTCACGCGGCGCAGCACAGACGACCAGCTCCAACCCACGCCGCAACCAGACCTCAGTGTCCAGAGACACATCGAGTGAGTAGCGAGTGGCTACAAACAGCCGCCCTGTCACATCCAATGACGTGTGAGGAGCCTCTGCGTGGCCCTGAGGTTTGCATGGCGGTAGAAGCAGGGCACCAAAGATGACATTGCAGGGGCCCCCGCAACGATCAGCAGAAACACTTAGTGAAGGGGGCCTTTATTGTCGTACTAACACCAGGAGCTCAGTATAGCACATGGCATCTGCCATGAGCTGCCAAAACAGTATCTGCTAATATAGGCCTGTCTTTACCTTTCATCTGTCTCATACAAAACAATTGAATTCAAAATTTCCATGCCTGTGTTTATGATTTCTGTTAATATGTTTGCTGCTCTGAGCCTGCATGTGAATCATGTTAATATCTACTTACAGTTTCCGAAGCTCAGACAGGCCCTGGAAGGCTCCAGGCATGATGGTGCTGATTAAATTGTGCTTGAGGTCCCTAGGGAGAGAGAAAATATTAGGATGATGAGAAAATGCATTCAGAGATGATGCTGAAATGCCTTAAATGAATAGTTCTAAATCCTGAGGGATACGCTTGTTTGCTTCCTCTTTGCCGGGAATTAGATGAGAATATCAAGACCACTCTCATGCATGTGTAGCAAATTTGTACCTGGAGCCAGCAGCTTGGCACAAAGACTCAAAACGAGGGGAAAGAGCTGGCTCTGTTTGAAGCTAACAAAATATGCCTACCAGCACCTCTGAAGATCAAAAATTAAGATGTTATAATTTGTCTGGCTGTAAGATTGCATCAATAAGTACGACACTGAGTACTCCAGGGATGACATATTTTTTTGTAGTCCAACTCAGAAGTTAACTTCGCTATGGTCCCTTGTCAAAAAACCTGTGGGATTTTTCCATTGGATTTTGAATTACTGCAAAAAATGAACTTGAGGCTAACAAATATTTATGATACTTGCATTTTCAGTTCAGCAAGATAATCTTCTCAAACACCATTTTTTTTATTTTTGAAGCATAAGTGCAATTGCCATGAGTAAATAGCTAACGTTTGGCTATAAACCACCACAATGAGGCTGTGAAGCCATGTTCAGCATGATGGCGCTCTGTACTCTGATGTAGCCACTTGTTAACAACCCTTTTTTTAAGACACGTTCAGGCTTCAAAATTTACAAGTGGGATATTTACAGGTATTTTATGTCGTGAAAGTCTCTTGAGCGTGTGTTAACCACAGACCTGATTTCAGGCACCTGACCAAAAACCCCATTCAAAAACCCACTGAATTTGAGATGAGGGAACCGAGAGTGCTAAAATGCAAACTCATTTCCGTGTTTAGGAAATGCGTTAGCAGTGTTAACAATGGCCTAAGTGCTGACAGGTGTTAACCTGGGGGAAACTGGAGGGTGGGTGCTACACTATGCTAAGGCACCCCAAGATATCTGGTAACTGCACAGTGCAGATCAAGGGTGATTAGCTAACCAGCATCATACACACACAGGGACTCACATACTCTAACATAAGATAAGATAAGATTAGCTTTTATTGTCTCCCTTAGGTGAAAATCTGTCTTGGGCATTAGAGAGAACACAGGCAACATGGTCACACCTGTACAATCAAACTACAATATCCATACAGAGTATTGCATGACGCCCTTGTGCCACGTGTTGCTCGGATGTCATACCTGAAGTAACTGCACAAAAGTTACTGCACAAGAGCCCCACACATAGTAATTGCACAGATGCCTGACACCAAAATATTGGACATCCTCCTCACCTCAGACCCACGTACACACCCACACACACACACACACACTCTTCATCTCCAACTGTTGAGTAGTTTTATTGATAGTGGGACAAATGACAATTTACACCTGTTCAGCTTACAATTTCATAACCTGTACCTTCTACCTGAAGGTGTCAGCTCACACTATGAAGGATGTGGTCACTGTCCCCTTAAATATCTCCTGGAGAGAAGATGGGGACAGCATGCCAATTACTTTCCTGCCCTTCTTAGCAGGTTTTGGAGTTGTGATCTAAATTTGACAATCAAGCTACCAAACCATATTGTAATGCCGTAAGAAATGCACATGCAACCGGACCATTTTCCACAACAACGAACAGAGAAGCTCGAATTACAGCACATACAGATATCGTGTGACTTCATTCTCCGCTCAGGATGCCATTACTACACTATACATAGCAAATAGTGGTTTGCTGCTATATTTATTCTCTGAATGTTGTATAGCCTACAGCTCTTTTCATGTTCACAAAAACTGAAATGTCAAAACAATGACTCACCATTTTGTTACATTTGGACAGAGCCAGACTAGCTGTTTCCCCCTGTTTTCAATCACTATGCTAAGCTAACTGGCTGCTAGCTGTCGCCTCATATGTAACAGACAGACATGAGAGTGGTATCGATCTTCTTGTCTAACTCTTAAGAAGGCAAATATACATATTTCCCAAAATGCTGAACTATTCCACCAACACAGAGAGTTTAAAGGAAGGCTTCTTTAAGTTTAAAATGCAGGAGAGTGGAGACACATTTCTTAAAGCTGGCTCTTCCAGTGGGACACAGCAGGATATTTCTGTGCACAGATAGGAAATCTTATCCCATCAGCCACCTGGGCTTGAGGTTAGCAAGATGTCGAAACTTGACCAAATAAAATATTAGTGGAATCTAAAACTGCAAGCAAAGGGCTCTGTCATTTTTCTGCTTGTTTCAGAGTGACTCTTCCTGTGATAAAGTTGGCCATTGCAAACCATAAATATTAATTCCTTGTCCTGCCTTTGAAGATCTAATTTCATACTATCCGCTGCACTTTTCCCCACCCTCTTCCCATTCCGCACCCACACCCATGTGTTTAACTATTCAGCCAGATGCCCCTCTCCATCAGCTAATCTGTGTTAGATTTTGAATCCAAGATGTTTTTTATTGGCCAGGTGGGAATAGCGAGGTTAAAGCAGGTCAGGAGATGGATGGTTATCGGCAGGACATGGCCGATGCGGGCTGGAATGCGATCCATGTTCCTGCAGCATGAAAAATGCCTGCTCCCATTGGAATGGTCAAAGAAGAGGATTTCCTTCCAGGAGCTTAAAAGCATCAGCGCTGTGACTGCATTTTTGTCTAATTCACTCCTGCCCAAGATGCCACTGTGGTAGGGAAGACCTCAGGGGACTTTCTGGTGCTTTTTCCACCAAAATTATCTGTCATCGCTGTACTCGACCACGCTGCCTCACACCATGCGCAACCTCAGGCATCTCATAACCATTGTCTTGTCCGCTTTCCAAGAGATGAGCTATTTTGATCAAACTAGGGCAGGAAAATTGTTTTAGAAAATGGCTTCCAGTAAAGAATTAGACCGTGCGGTATGGCTGGAATAGAGTCAGAGATCAGGGTTTTTGCTGTTTGTCTGCACTCTCGCTGAGCCATTGCTCATATCTGGATTATAGATGAGACAGGTTATAATGATGGAGCAAAAGCTGTCTGGCCTCGGACCAAAAGGCTGAGGTCTGTTGTGTTTGTCTCAAAGCAGACAGTCTTGGACAGCTCAGCCCAGCTCTTTGAGAGCATGCCAGCTTGTCGTTTTGCAACAACTTCGCAGCTTTTTAAAAAGGTGGAGACATTTCCACCTCTATGCCTCTGACCAAGAAGTTAAAAAAAACATATCTGCTTGGTACATTAAAGTTTCACTAATCAAATTAAAGAGGAGGGTGTGTGACAGAAAACAACTCTCCAGTATGTGTGTGTGTGGGCCTCACTGGCCTGTCACAATGTATGTGCGGTAATCTTTGTGTGCCTTTGAATGTACATTAGTTTCTGCACGTCAGTAGCTGTATAGGTTTTGTTGACCAGAGAACAATACTGCTGTTTCCAGTCTGTGTGTCCCGGGGCTCATTAGTGCAGCGATGAAAGACGAGGCACTGCCCACTATTTCCTCTCTCTGATGACCGTCTCTCCCTCCCTGTCTGTCTTTTTCACACTCATACATACATGCATTTGCTGTGTAACACTGACCTCCATATCTATTGTAATAGATTTAAGGCAACACTACAAGTAAACAAGACACCATGTAAACACCAAGCCCTGAGGTTACTAGAAACACCACGTCTTTTAACTTAGAAAGTCAAAATTCAAATGTGCTTCTTGTATTGGAATACAGCATGATTCTCTTGTCATGATTGTTGTATATGGAGATATCCTGTACATCCTTGTACTCACTGCTTATGCCACTCTAACCTAGCATGATGCAGTTTGTCATTGTGCCTTGCATTTCATTACAGGAGATAAATAAGAGAACAAGTGGATTGGTCCTCCTAAACAGCAAAAATATGATTACAATTTTAGTTAACCTCTGCAGCCCACTCCTCATCTCTGCTTCAAGCTGTGCTCAAGGCTACATTAGCCACTAGCAGTATAACATACCTGAATCTCAAGTCAAACTGTAGGTGGCTGAATTGCATTGAGGGTAATGTAGGCAACAGGTCTTAACGAGAATGAGTGGAATAAAAAAGATGATTTCTCTGGTTTTGCTGCATCACTTTTGATCCTTTTTCTTTTACTGTCCATCATGAATCCGATGATGGTATAGGAGAGCAATGCTAAATTGGCGGAGCACTCTCTCTCTATTAATCAGTTTCTTAGGCCTGCAATGCACAAGAAGACTTTTAAAATACTTTGAAAAGACTGAAGTCGGAGACCCTCTCACATCTAAAGACAATGTGAGTTTTTAGCAGCAGGTTATAAGATTTTGCAAAGACTGTGGATCTTACATGGTCACTATTTCAACACAGCAACTAGATCCCTTATGAGATTATTTCCCATCCTGCTCTTGGTGGAAAATATCACACCAAACTCCCTTTAAGAAATATGACATTTTAACAATTTCTCTCAAGTCCACAAAAAACAACAACATAACTCTAGAAAAACAAGTTTCTTCTCAATTCAGCATCAATATAGTCTTTACAGATGAACTGTATTAATGTACAAACTTTTGCCAGCGTCTGTTGGTTAGCTGCGTTATTTTAGTGGGAGGAGACTGGGAGTGAGAGGTGAACCTTTCCAAAAGTTAAAATTTCACTAAATTAAGTGTTTGTTGGTGTATCAATTACACACCAAATTGAACACAAACTCTTGTTCAGGCCACAACTCCACTACTTTCTCCTTCTTTTCCACAGAACAAGAGAGCTGAGACTTGTTCACATTTCTGTGCCACCCCGGAGTCCCCTCCATGTTTACTGTCTACCCAGTTTGATGTCACCTGTTTGGTGATGGAGAGAGCACAGCAATTGGTTGCTGACAATGATCACATGTTTGAACTTCAGTATTTGCATTAGCCAAGACTAAAAACTTATAATAATATTAAACCTGTTTGATTTTATTGATGAGAAGATGGGAACATTTTAAGACAGCTTGGACTGGAACTCACACGACTTACACCAAATGATTGAGATCACAGAAGCGTGCCACAACTCTAGCAAAACTCCCGTGATTCTATTGCATTATTGGAAATTCGTATGTGACAATACAGTTGCTACAAGGGCTGACGTCGGGGCCTTAGGCCCACCACAGCATCCTAATTTGAAACTTTTGATATCAGAATTATTTAGAGATTTCCTGACGCTGTTTGTGTTATGTCTTCTCTCTATACATGTTTCCCCTGCTGTGCTCAGTTCTCTTTTGCAAAATAGATACAGATTTCTAGCAAATTACCTTACAAAATGAAGGTTGTAATAATTACAATGTAAAGCATTATTATAACTCAAGGGGAAAATGGTCTTGGAGCACATGACACAAAGATATAGACAATAAAAAGGACAAATGTAAGAATGTAACATAATCACATATTCCATCAATTAGTGCATGCTTAAAGAACATGCAGACACAAATGTACATACACAAGCTTACACACAGACGTTGGCTTTAGAAGATATTGAGATGGGTTGCATTCATTGCCTGGAGACTTACAGAAACCAAAAGCATACATGCACGACCCTGACTGAGCTGCAGAAAACCTATGCCAATGTAACAGGTACTGAGAGCCACACACTTGCACATGACACTAATAGTGTGTAGTTTTTACCACCTCAGGCTCTGTGACTCATCAACTAGCGATAAAAAAACACATCAAACATCTGCATGTCTTACAGTATGGTCTTTTGTACCTGGCTTGAGAGGTTACAGCGCTGTGTATGCTTTGGCCTGAAGAGTGTCAGCAGTCCACTACTTCTGATACACTCTCTTATCACCACACTGGGGAATGTGGAGGAGCTCACCGGAGTCAACAGGACTTGAAGCACTTGCCAGGCACTATAGCTGAAATGTCAGCTCTTGTTTCCTGCCACAGTCCCAGCTAAATCAGTGCTGCAGCCCCGCGCCACTCACCCAAACTCTCAGATTTATTTCCAACTTTATTTCAAACCTACGGCGCAGTAGATCCAGCAGGCCTCATACTCAGGCGATGACTTGTCTGTGTGCCCTCTGGAGTAGACGGAGCCCTCACTGACAACAGCTTCACAGCTCAGTGGCCTCGACACTGATGACAACAGCTGTCACCAAGCAAGAGGATAATAGCAGAGACAAGAAATACTTCAAAGCCTCATGCCCACTGAGCATGAAAATATAGTTAAAAAGGTTAAAAGCTGTAACTCGTACTGAGTTCTTTTTTTTTTATCATCTTCAGTAGCAGCATGTAGTTCTTCAAAAAACTACCGATTGGTGTTGACACATTATTATTCCTCTTTGAGTTATGCTTTGTAACCTTGGGACGTGTGGTGCTTTATCCGCTTCGCCACATGCGGCCTGTGTGATGAGGTTGTGACAGACTCAAGCTCACTCCCAGCCCAGAAGGGGCCATTGTCTGCTGCTGCTGGGTCTAACACCAGCGGCTGCCATTAAGAATGTCTTTCCCCCCCAAAAAACTCCTCCTGATCAATGGGGCTGGTCCTCTGCCATTCTGAAGAGTCATTTCTCTGTGGGTATATGGGGATGAGCACCTGGGCCCAATGCAGGCTGGAGAGGAGCGACGTGCTTGTAGGGCAGCGAGAGGGTAATAATGAAGACATGGTCTGTAAAGCGCACCAGACGTGGAGTGCTCCATTATCAGGAGCACAGCGGCGGGGACTGGAGTGCTCCACTGACATTGTTTAGGCCCTGGACCTGGAGGGAGCTGGGAAAATGACTGAAGCCAGGGAAAGGCCACTCATTATCGCCAGACTGGAATCAAGAATTTCCTGTTCCTGGAATTTTTTAATGGAAAGACATGACATTACAAGGCCAAGCTCTGTACTCGAATTGTATTTATATCTTGATGCAAACTAATATAAGCAACTGCCTGACAACAGAAACAAATGTCTATAGAGGAAATAAAGCTTTGTTGGGGAAAAAAAGTAAGGGGGGTTAACTGGTACCTTGGTTCCTGACAGAGGTCGGTTGAGACCATTTTTGTGCCGCGTGTCATTTCATGTCTGGTTGGCGTCTCTCACAGAGGCCCTTGCTCGTTTATTTTTACAGTTTCCTTTTTCTCCTTTTTTTACTAGCTAGCTTTCCCCTGTAGGGATGGGCAGGTGGGTTATGGGATTCAGTACTGAGCAAAATCGTCCCTGTGTATGGCCCCGCAGACCCCACCTCCCTACTCCTCAACACACTTGCTCACAATGGGGGCTCTGTAACACAGGCCCCAAACGTACTCCTGCCTTCCCCCCAAAACAGGAAACCGGGATCTGCCGAGCTCTTGTTTTTCTACTAATTTCCTGCTTTGCTACCCCTTCCCCAGATTATTTTCTTTATTTTTTTCTGGTTCCTCTCAGATTGGATATGCCTAATCAACTTTTTATCTGTGCTCATTTAGAGACCAATTTCTTTGCTGCAGCCTTAAAGCTAAAGAAGCAAATACACGCTATTATATTCATAGAACGGCTATCATTTGGACTATCCTTAAAATAAACCTGGACAATCACCACCTGATCATCCACTACTATTACTCGAAAACGGCCCTAAGCTTTGTCCTTGACTGACAGTAACATAAACAGAGGATCCAACTCCACAGAAATAGCAATACACACTTTTATTTGAAGTGTAAAATGTCCTAAGTTGATTATATGTTTCTATAGTCTGCAGCAAGACTGAGCTGGAGATTATTCTGCCAAGGAAAACTCTGGAACCACGGACTGTTATTGACTTCAGTTCTGGCTTTTAGAGTGGCCGAGACAAGGGGGCGATGCCCACTTTGGCAACGCTGCTGATTTTCATGAGATCTACCAGCAAGCACACCAGTCAGATACAATTAAAGTTTATGGTTTCAATGAGACATAGAGTAGATCGTAATATTTGTCGTATTAATAATGATGTAAAGTTTCTCAGGGTCAGAGGTGACAGTTTTCTCAGGAGAGAAAAGGCAGTAAAATGCAATTTTGTGTCTGTTTTTAGACTTAGTGATCTTGATCATATTTTAAAACAATATTACTAAAAAAAAATTTCTCTTAAATAGAGGGGCTCGATCTGAAAGACCCAAAAGTTACATTGAACATCTTTACCACTAAATGAACAGACACAGGGTTCAAACAATGTACACATTATAACTGGGGAGGAAACGGGAGGAAACGCCTTTCATTCAAATTATCAATGAAAAGGGGGACTCATGTCCATGAGTGCATTTTCAGCCAGTAGGTGGACTACAGCATGTAGAGAGTGAGAAGGGGGAGGAACAGCGAGAGACCCAGTGAGCTGGGAGAGGGGAGATGCAAAAATAAAGCAGAAAAGGAACACAAACGGAAGTGGGGGGAAGTAAGTCCAGGGAAAGCTCAAGTTCCTCTGGAGGAAAAAATGCCATTGAAACCATATCAAGTTTGCCGAAAGAGTGTGCAAGAGCGAGTTACTGGCGTATAAAGCGTACGATTTGGTAATGGGCTTATGAGGGGGCTCGCTCGCTGTTTCAATAAACCCCCAGAGCCATGACTGAGCTAGGCTTGCAATACAAACACACCCCGTTCCTTCAGTTTATCTGAAAGACACATCTGGAGTCTATCAACTCCAGCAGCACCCCCCTTTCTGTTTCCACTCTCCAGCACGCTTAACCCCTTCCTCACCCGCTCCACCCCTTAATGTCATGCACTCTCATTAGGTGACTGTTGCCTAACCGGGGGCCACTCAATGGCGTGTGCGGGCAAACATGCTTACACAAATGTTCATTTTTTTCTGTGAGGGAGAAATGAGACTCCCATGTGCAACAACCTCCACAGCTGGCCTTAGCTCTCCTCCGAGTGGTGGGCTGGTACAATCTGAACCTTGTCTTCCCCAGACTGGTCTAGACAGAAGGGCTCCTTGCCATGTCCGCACATTCTCCGCTGTTTTTACATGCTTATAGCGCTGCCCACCTCTGCTTTGTTCCCACTCATCAAGGTAATTTGCTTAGCCTGTGTGGAAATAATGTTAATCTCCCACTAAGAAAAACAACCTCAGATTTATATAAGACAAACTGCAGGAGTGTGCTTTCCTTCTCTCCCTCCCCTCTCTTTCCCTCTCTCTCCAGCCACCATACCATCTTTAGCCATCTCGGCTCCACTTCCCCTGTGTCAGATGGTAAAGTTGTTTAAGTTGGACAACTTCCTAACCCCAGCCGCTCAGAATGGCAGAGGCGATTTCAAGGTTGGTTTCAGAGAGGCTCAGGCAAAGACTGAGTTTCCCGTCTCCCCTTTTTGTGAAACAGATACTATCAAGTCAAGAAAGTAATGAATTGGCCTCAGCCTTCTCAACCATAATATGATAATCGTGTATATATTTTCTATCATGCAGACGTTTTCCTAAACACATCCAACATCTGCACATACTCATGCCCCGTGTGACTTAATGGTCGCAGGTTTCAGCGCAAACTTCCCTTAATTCTTGTTGCTCTGCATAAATCACAAGCAACTCCTTATTTCCTGCTATTGAATGAAGCTGTTGTAAGTAAACAGGAAGTTTTTAATAATCTTGCATGATATTTCCTGTGCATGCTCCTCTGTGGCGAAACAAAAGTAAGAGTACAGTCATGCCAGGTAGATTCATACACATTTCAGACTCTCTTGTTGACAAAGTCTATCATGCTGCCAACACCTATGAGCCTCTAACCACCAGTCCATAACCACAAGCCTCACTCCTGCCTTTCAGACCTGTTCACTGCAAGCGCCCTGCTGCTCCCTCATCCATCATCATCGCTGCCCTCTGCTCTCCCTCTCTGCTCCCTCTCTCCCTGTAGGGCGAGCAGACCTGGTAATGAGGGCCCCTTGTGCCCCTGCCTGCCTGTCCTGTGTCCCATGGTGCAGTGGGGCCCAGTTGGACAAGAGCCAGACTGCCTCGGCCCTCTTTGCTCATTATTCTCATTACCTCGGCTCAAATCAGTGCAGGACAGGCTGCTGGGATCTGTCCACAACTCATAAAGGTCCCAGCTCGTTAGCAGGGCAGCCAGCTTCAGCTCCCATCAGAAAGGGTGCGCACAGAGGTGGAGGTACTCAAATAGGTACAGTATCAAAGGCCTGATATTTTGCATATATAGCGAGTACCGCTACAGAAGCCAGGTATGATTCAACGGGTGTTTCATCGCAAATGCTGGAAAAAAATGAGGTATTCCAAGATCCAAATGTAGCTGTTGGATGGCAAGCCTATTTAAAAGAGCTACAAAAACACAGTAGTCCAGTAAGAGGGCAAAAACAAACAAGGCTAAATTGCTCCTCTGCACTTGGGTGGTTTGGCAGGTTATGAAGGCAATAGTGGCTTTGAGGAGGTTTGTCCCAATGAAAGGGCTAACTGTGTAGATCGCTGCACTGTCTGGCCCAGGCCTGGAGGAGGGTGGCCTGCCCTGGAGCTGTATTCTCCAACTAACAACAGCAAATCAGACTGCATTCAACTCTGAATAGATGTCTGGTGTGAGTGTGTGGGTTTTGAGTGAGCATCTGCTGAGAGAGTTACCAGACCCATTTGAAATGACTGGACAAGAAGCGAGGGTGCCCATACTAGGAAACACACTCAGAGCTACAGTACACAAGTCACAACAGAGATGGGCCAGGAGTGAGAGTGTGCATGTGCAGCCAGGGAGCAGACTGTGTTTGTCCTTGTCACGTAGGGGAAGAGACGCAGTGTAATTCCCTGATGTGTGTTTACTCAGCCCTAGTGGGCTGGCCCTTTGATTACAGCGCTGACCACATAATATGAGTAACTGTTCACTACTGCTCCAAATGACAAGCACATGTAGACGACAAACTGGAAACAATGAGGGGACCTGAGGAGCGATGGCTGGCTGAGGAGACAAATCAAAACTGAGATCTCACAGTATGAACAAAATCTCACATCCAAACCTTCACCGTGAAACTTACTACTGAATTCATCCCTGCGAACCCTTCCATCACTGTGACGGTGAATTTCAATGTGGCATTTTTCACATCAGACAGCAATTTTACCATGAGCTCAGATGTAATTATAAGCTGTGCAGGGCTCAATTAAAGGTTGAAGACGTCAGAGTGAGTGAGCAGACCTCCACCGCTGTGTGTCAGAGAGCCAGCAGAGGTTAAGGCAGAGGAGTGAAATGAGGCCTGCATGATTTACGTTATGTCCTCTCCTCACACCAGACGCCCACATCTCCCTCTGCGGAGCACAAGTATGTGTGAGTGTGTTTGCCTGCCTGTTCTGCGTCTTTCTCCCAGGTCTTTTAGCTGTGAGCTTGCAGGAAAGCTCCACCCTGTTACCCCCTGCTAGTTTTATCACAGCTCTAGCTACAAGGCCTAGTTAGTGGGTAAGCTCAGGTTACCCGACCCACCGACCCTGCGGCGCTACGGGGAACCCTGTCTGCACTTATAAAAACAAGCAACATCAGCTCATTTTACATCAAACAATTCAAGCTACAGATCTCCCTCGTCTTTAATTTACCATCAGCTATTCTCCCAGGTGGTATTAGTCACAGGATTTCGGTGTCGTGTCTTCCTGTCAACAGCTTTATCAGCGTCTTCGGTGCGAGACAGTTGAAGTGAGAACCGAGAACTTGGCCTTGGAATTGTTCACCCATGGCATTCACATACCAGATATAAAAACAGCAATTTCAGCAAATTTGGCTTTTGTCCTCGACTGGCACGTCTGTTGTGAGCTCCAGCAGGTAGGTACTAACAAGCTAACAACTGCAGCAAATTACCATATTTTTCCTTCTTTCAACATTTTTGAGGAGCTCATTAGCTTCATGGGTGGCAGTTCTGAGTGGCATGTGGAACTAATATCCCTTCAACATACCCACCCCCTCACAATATAAGTATGTCTGTCTGCCAGACTACAGTATCCAGACTGAAGCGGCACCATGTGTGTTGTTAGCTGCCAGGACGTTATAAAGCTTTACTGGGATGCTCTGTAAAACAACACCTTGAAAGAGTGTCTGGTGAGAAACACATACTGGATGTAATTCTCACGCCCCATAGGGCAAGAGTGGTAGCTGGTAAATGCTAATCTTTAACATAATGACTGTACATTTGACCAAAAGACATATCATATCATATATGCTGTATCCTTAACCTTCAGCACACACCGCTAGCTGTCTATCTCCTGTTATTTCGTCAAGTAAGTCAAAATCAGAGGTGGGACCATGTCATAAGTAAGTCCCAAATCCTAAACCTTTTTTGAGTCATCATCCTCCTCCCAGAGATCTCCCTTTTCTTTACCAAATGTAATGCAATTTAAATGACAGAGTAATTATATATTAAATTTATGAGAATTAATGCTTTTTATTATTTGAGGATCTTTGTTAAAACAAGTTTGCATACTTCTATTCATTTTTTGTTGACCACTGAATAGTTTTTTGTTCGCCAACACAGTATCTTTGGTATCATTGTTTCCAACTGGCGCTCCATAACGTAACATTAGTTCTCCATGACACTCCTGCAGCTTGACTGAATGCTGACGGAGTAGTTCAGCCAAGGTGAATCTGTGGAATTAAATGTTGACTTGCTGGGAATATTTAATGTGTTAATGTTGGTTGATTCAGGAAATGGAGTTAGGCACTTTTTATAAAACGTACTTTTACATCTTTTGGGTTGCGTCAAGGTTTCAATTCAATTCAACAGGCTCAAGTCAAAGTGAGGTCAGGAGTCACTAGGGTCAAAGTCCAGGTGAAGTTGCGAGTCTTTTTTTTTTGTTGTTGTCAAGTTGGGTTTAAAGTCATCAAATTTGTGACTTGAGTTAGACTCGAGTCTCAGTCATGTCATGTGAGTCCACACCTCCTGTCAAAGGTCATGAAACTACTGTAGTCTCTGGGCAGTTTTCAGCATGCACAGCATGCTATAAGCTAATTGCTAACATCAGCATGCTGACATGCTCACAATGACAATGCTACCATGCTGATGTGAAGCAAGTTCACCATCTTAGTGTGTTAACATTTGCTAATTAGCAGTGGCAATAAACTAAAGAAATGGAAAAGAAATTGAAATTTTGACTTGGTGAAGGCACTAGATGAAAAGTTAGGAGATTGCCAAAGGTATTATAATTCATCCTCAATAAAATAGTTTTTGAAACACTTATGAAAAAAAAAAAATTAAACCTAATGGTGGTGTTTGAGAAAAAGTCTGAGGATCACCAAAGTCATTATGATTTATCATCTACAGACTATGATTATTTGTACCAAATTTTATGACAATCCTTCCAGTGATTGTTGAGATATTTCAGTCCGAACCTAAGTGGTGGACAGACTGACCAACAGGCCGACTGAGGGAGCAGTAAGGCAAAGATCCACTCTGATAGGCAACAGTTCCCACCAAAGGTCCTTTCCTGTTTGTCACCAGGACGGCCTTTCATTCATATTCTCCCAGAAATTATCCTGTCTATCACCTGTCTCACACCCCATTCAGAGGGATTACAATGCTACTGAGGAGGGCTAGACCATCTGTGAACCACAGGCGAAGCTGCCAGCACGCACCTCCTCCCAGAGATCTCCCTTATCTTGTCTTGTGGAGTGGGGTTTACCTGATAATGAAGGACTGAAGTGTAATTATGTGAGCTTTTCAACATAACTCTGTGATAGCCAGTCTGAGTGTATCATCCTCCCTGCTGGACAGAAGCCCATGAATGGATGGAGGCAAACAGAGCAGCTAAGATCTCACTGATACGCTGTCTGTATTTCTCTACAAAGGCCCAGAGGCAAGCTAAAATAACAGCTCACACGTAAGATATAGCTCATCTTGTACAAAATAAACATGACATTGTAGCATCTGCAGAAGTGAAGTATTCATATGGGATGATAAACAGTAGGCTACTCACAGTTTCTCCAAAGCGTTAAGTCCAAAGAAGGATCCATTTCTCAGAACTCGGATTTTGTTGTGGCTCAGTATTCTGTAAAAAAGAAACGGTATTGTTAGAAATGTTCCCTCTGGGAATAAATTGAAGCATATCTTATGGCGCTAAAACACTATCTTGGACATCAGCTTCACGGCTAAGGGAGAGTTCAGGTTTAACTAAACACACAGTGAAGGGGTCACAAGAGGAGGATGAAGTCCAAGTAAAACGTCCACTTGGTGCTGCAGTCACACGACATTAGCCTGACCACAGACATTAGCTTAAGATGTTTCCAATTAATGTTAAAGACGAAGTAGGACATCAAGATTAGGAGGGAAGCTGTAATCTTGATAATCATTTCGCATACATTTTTACATAAAAAGGATGTCTGTCCACATCAAACGAACGGCGGCACAGGCCATGTTAATTAGCCCTTTCCCTACTGGCGAATCACTTGGCTTATGGGGCTCTTATCAGACCTGAAGGCAGAGGGCCACGGGACACACTGGAAGTGAGGCTGAGATTGCTTTGTCTGGGAAATGGATATTTACAGTAATCACTTTGCTCTGAAGGACTTGCCACTGTCAGAGTCAGTTAGAATAGACCTTTATATAAAATGAATAGTTTGACTTTTTGTGAAATGTGCTTATTTTCTCTCTCTTGTCTGACACCTGATATTATTGCATGGTATGATTGGCTAGAATTCATCTTGTTGACATGTCAAGGATGGAGGCAGTTAGGATTAGGGCAAGGAGGTCATGGTTAGGGCTAGTGCTAGCCAAGCTCAGATATTCTCTGTGTATGAGGGTTTTTTTTAGCGTGGCAAAACCCATTAAAAATAGGCAATAGACTGCTTTCCTATTGCCAGTAAACCAGAGCTGTTCTGCAAACCAGTGTGTATTTCTGTGTTTTCTTTTTTCTTTTTTTTCTGCTGTGTCATGTTCGACATTACGGATGGGCTGGAAAGCAGGTCAGTAAATAGTAGAAAGCAGCATGGAGGCCAGTGAAAATGTTACGGTGGTTAATTGTTTTCTTTACATCTCTGAATTGCTTAGCCTCTCTTTCAAACTCGATGCTCAACTAAATCGTGAATGATTTTCGAGTGCTGCTTGGACAGAGACACATGGTATTTTGTGGGGGCCTGTCATTGCATTTTGACGGTAAAGGGGCTAAAATTAGCGTGTTCACCCGGGTGTTGCATTTCTATCACTGCTGATCTGAGATGATCAGTGCTGGAGCCAACAAATACCCATAACTACAGCACAGTAATTTGTCCTGGGAGTAATTGCTAATGGTGTGACCTTTTCTTTTAAACACAAAAGCCAGATGTTGGTGGGTGTTAGTGGGTTTATTGTCCAGTGGGAAAAGAACTTTAAGTGGTAAATTTACAAGAAAACACTCACAAATGTGCTGCCAGGAAGTCAGGTGATGTAGTAAAAAGAGCAAAACAGTCCATGGAGAGAGTTAGGTGTGGCGGACTTTCACACAGGAGATTGAGATTCAAGTTCTGTGTGAGTCAGTGTGGGCTTATTATTTGTAGACTTAGCTGACTTATTATTTTTTGTTTTTAAGGGTGTATAAGCTACTGAATGTACACTGTGTTCATACCTTTTAGCAGAATAGCTGAATAGACCCGTTCATGTTAACGTCATATTTCAACATTGGGCTAGGATGCCCAAGAATATACACCCACGTGTAAACAGCCACACTGGCTGTTTATACCCCAGGGATGCAAATGGCATCATTGATTACAGACAGACGGGTGCTAAGAGCATCTGCCAAATAAATAATCGCACAAACATGAAAACAAAATCACACTGCTATATTAAAGAGCAACTTAAAACTTCTGAAATTCTTGTCTTTGACAGCCTTCAGTGATTTAACTGCTCACCTTGCTGCAGTGAGGGAGAAGTGCTCTCCAGGACCCTGCGACATCACTGTTGGGTGCGGTTATGGGTGCAAAACAGAAGACCAGGGAGGACAGCAAAACACTGGTGTTAAGTTACTCTTTAACAGCCTCCCTGGACCCATGGGGACATTTCTTAAAACTGAAATATTAAAAAAAAAAAAAAAAAAAAAAAACACCATACACCCTTGTGTTAAAGTCTTGTAGACAGTTGTCATGGTCCAACCCAGTTTCTTTCAAAATATGCTGATACTGTATACTGAGTATGAGTACTGAGTTACACTGTATGCTGCTTTGCCAAATACTCTTTGAAGAACATATAATCGCCGCCTGGATTATGTTCACTGGCAATGTTTTATCAAATTCAGGAGGTGTGACGTTCCCGTAGTGTACAGAATTTGAAAGGAGCAGGTCAGGGTGGATGGTTGAGCCTACAAAGCACAAAACACCAGAGACTGGGCTTTGCATTGTGCATGTGTTGTTAAGTTTAGGCCGCTAAAGCACTTGGGAGAGGTTTGGGAAAGATTGTGGTTTTGCTTAAATATTGAAAAAGGCAATCCTGTCTTCAAGTCAGTGTTGACTTTTTCAATATTCAACCAAGACCAAGATCCCCTGTGCTGTTGCAGATTTGTTGTACATGAACATAATTTTCAGGAGGCAGGGTTCAATGTTTACACTACTGTGTAACACAGCCCTGCGGATCCACGGAGCTGCCCACGTCCCCTCAGCAAGAGCTCAGGGTACAACAGGGGCTCTGCTCAGGCGACAGCCCGCCATCATTAACACACCCTTCAGTTTCACATCATCTTCGCCTCTACCACATGGTGCTTAATGGGCTGTTTGCAACATTAAGTGTGTTCTTAATCGAGAGAGTGGAGCTGTGTGAGCGCCTTTAAAAGTGGGAGCGGACTGTGAACAGTCTGTGAGATTTACAGATTCAGCAGCAGTCCCCCCCCCCCCTCCCGTTTCCTGCCACATCAATAAAAACACCGCCTTCAGCTCTGCACCTTCCAACTCACTTAATGACCAGATTTAATCATCCAGTCTTGGTGCACAGGGACACAGACTGGCCTGACTTACTTCTTCACTTCAGTAACTTTACTGACAGGAAAACAGAAGAGAAGCACACAAAAGGAAAGCCAACATGGAAAGTAAATTATCTTCTGCTCCAGTTATCCTAGACACCTCAATCAATATCTTCCTACAATTATCTACTAAAATAAGAAACCAGAGAAATTTATTTTTAAACCGACTGCAATCAAGAGACGAGAGCTGCTCCATTGATAATAACTATAATACTGAAACCGAGGCCGCTCTGACTGTTTTATTTAGCATTTAAAACCACAATTACCTTTATTCTAGGTTTCACTGTGAAAATGTGCAACATCAATGGAATTACTATCGCAAAAATCCACATTTATTTCCTAAGCTGAGGCCTCAGAAATTGACTGTCTTATTTCTCCCTTTAGAAACAAAATTAAAATCATGTTCACAAATCCACAGTGAATTGTTGAAATAAATCACCGTTATTAAGTCAAGATTTTTTTAGGTTGGATGTTAGACAAGAGCAGAGTCAGTCCTCCCGTGGCGTAGCCCGTATTTGAACCTATGACTCCTGGACCTTAGGGTCTCTCACTTGACTTTGGGCATGGTATCTCTCCCATAACTGGATGCAGGCCCGAGATGAAAGCTACAGAAGATCCGGAACTGCCTGAATAATTCAATACAGATAGAAGAGGAGAAAGTCACATCTGGCAAAGAAGCAAGCCATTTAATTCAGTGCAGACAGTTTAGATACAGATAGTTCCTTTTTGACTAAGCTTATTATGCAGAAAAAAAACTATTAGTCAGTGAACAGCGCATGTGTTGGTTTTGGTGTGCTTGAATGTGCATGTGCGTACATAAATCTTTAGCAAGCTCATATCAGTGCATTTTCTATGACAACAAAATACATAATTCTGATATGATTTGAAAAGTCTCCTTCTTAAAACCCGCACAGATGTGTTTATTTGTTGTGTCCATGTTTGTTTGGGGAAAAAAAAATTCACATATGGCATCCTATCACAAAAACTCTCATTTGTCTCAAGTTAAGACATTTCAATACATGATATTTCAATTTGCTTGCTACTCTGTACACTTGAAAGCTAGGCTTTCACAAATAAACAAAGACCACAAAATGAGCTAACTGAAACCCTCCCACAGACAACAAAAGGCGCAGATTTCCAGGAACACAGGGGAGTTGCAGAGGCTGGACACTACTGGATAATCCCCAAAGCCTGATGTTTGGAGCACAGTTGTAGTGAAGGACATTGTTCTTTCATAAACAATACAGAGAGTACATCTCTGAGAAAGAGAGAGACAGGCAGATCTCTGTAAACAGACAGAAATAGTCAGCATTCCCATCAGGCTAAACAGGAAACCCAGCCAATTAGCTGTTTATTCAGAACCTGGTTTCGGAGGTCATGGGTTGTAGAGAGAGCACTTCCCGGACAGCCATCAGACAGATGGAGCAGTGTCCGGAGGCAGGTGACAGCTGAGGCACATGAGAGTGCATCACTTCATCACTGGAGCATACAAAGGTTAACAGAGCTTTACAAGCAAAGAAGATGAGTAGCTTCTTAATCATAGAAGTCCATGCTGCTTGGAGGCCTAACGTCTGCTCCGTAGTGCTACTGAGGCCTTACTGTACACGAGCGGCTTCTCTTCCCTCCGTATAAGTGACAGATCAGATGGCAGATTGAATTAATCTGCTTTCAAGAGCAATAAGATGTATGGTACATGGCAGGACAGTGTGATAACTGAGTCCAGACTGTGGATGGTATCATTCACTTAACCCTTTCAGACCACAAAGGCCTTTGAGACATCAGACGGGCTAATTGAATCCATCTAATCTATGAGGGAAAAAAAAAAAAAAAACAGGACCGCATGTCAGGCTCCAGCATCCCATTCACCAATCTCATCTAATTCATTTCCACGAAGATCAAAAAGCAACGAGGTCATATGAAGAGAGCCAGGTCAAACAGAAGCACAGACACCAGCCCTCCTCTTGTGTGGTGTACTCAGAGTCGAGGGGTTAAACAGGGTCAGTAAACCCACAGCAAGCACAGAACGCGTATATATATACAAAGCCATTTCACTTTGTGTGCTGCTATGTTTGTGTATACTAGACTGAAATGAAAAAATATACATACAAATTATGCTATAAAATCGTCAACATGTCAGGACTGAAAACTGTACTGTGGTCCAGGAAAGTTTTTGCAGGGTGCTGCAAGGGGAAAACTGTGTACATTCTATGTTTTGTGCAAACAGTTTCATACTGACCCGGGGCCAAACACGCTCAAAAATAGCTCAAATAAGCAGATATTTAAAAAGCATCTGCTAGATTAATCATGGACCAGGAAGTTAATCCATTGTGCTCTGCAGGAGACCCAGTCTCCTAGATATTCTGTTTATATACAACTAATTTGAAACAGCAAACACGTTCTTAGGGAAACATAAAGCCGAGCTATTCACATAATGAAGAAATGTAGCTGTTTAACCTACCTGCCAAGATGCAAACATACTGAACTGATACTGAACATATTGAACTGGCAAACTTGCAAGACAATCTCCACTCATAGTGACTACAGCTTAATTTTTGTTATCACCTTTTTATTAATATTTAATCATGATTATGATCTTACTCTAACTTTAACAACTGGGCTTTTGTTGCCTTAACCTAAGACAGGAGTCTGGGAACGAACCCAAAGTTCTGGTGTCAGGGTCCTGCACTTTGTACGCCCACCATCCTCCCCAAACACCTCCGTGCAAAGCCTGCATAATATATTAATGTAGTGTTTCATTACCTGAAAGAAACATTGTCTCTGAACATCGTCCCAGCGGTAATTATGATGCCACAGTGTAATTAGAAAATCAGTCTCTGTAGGACAGTTATGATTAGGAGAGAGGTAGAAAAATACCCTATCAGGCCAGGAGTTAGAGACAACTGCAGGTAATGTGGTGCAGTGAAGAAGTCAGGATAGAAACATTTCTATTAAAAGAAATTTCAGGGTGTGATTGTGTTTTTACCACAAAAGTTCAAACTATGGAATAATGCAATCTTTTACCATGACATATGTCCGTGTGTGTGTTCTATAAATTACTGAAAAATCCCCTAAAGCCAGATGTTGGCAAAGATCTGTCCAAACACATTTGCTGTTGTCAAAGCAAAACCTAAACTATTAGTGTGATTTACAGAAACATGTTGTAGGAAATGCAGCGGGGTTTTTTGAGTCATTTCATTATTTTTAAAATAAGAAGAATGACTCCTACTAGTGTGCTTGATGTTTCAGTAGCAAGTGCCATAGCTCAGTGTTAGCTCATGGTTTCCTTGGTGCGTGACAGAGTGTGAAAAAGTAAAAACCATTCAAAAAAGGAGTCTTGTCTAGTAAACCACAGCAGCTCCTCCCTGCACCGTGCCACTCACTTTGTTGGTTTGCTCAATTTGCTTTCTAAACCCACAAAGCCTTTGAGGGCCACACAGGGGCATGACAGCATGTCGCAAATCGTATTTGCTCACTGATTTACTTCCGCTCTCCCCCCCTAACTCCTAAGTGGAAGGCAGTCTTGCTGTAACATACTGCCTCAGGTCGGGGGGAAGGCCTGATGTGTGAGTGTATGTGTGTTTTCACATATGTGTACCTGCATGTGCTGTAAACTATAACTGTCTGTCAAAAGCAGCATGCTTCCTACAGCTGCTTTTGGTTTTGGGTCATTGTCAACCAATCATTTCACTGAGGAATCATCTCTGTGGTGGAGCTGGGAAGGCTTGCTGTGCGGTGTACAGCGCTGAGACAGGGAGCAGCTGAACAGAGTCCTTTCAGCTTTCCACATTGCAACCTGGTGCAGAGGGACAGCGAGGGAAAACCGTCCTGTCCTAACCACATCCAGAATGCTGCAAACCCAAACTCAACAGGATGTTCTGTTTGCAGTCATCTACCACTGAAGGTTTGGTGTTAATGTCTTTGCACCCTTCATTCCATCTCCCTACTCGTCAACACTGAAAGGGACGGTTCAACACAAAATCAAAAATATTTGTATTTTTCCTCTTGCTACACTTGTAATCTGTGCAAGTGTATGTAGCACTCTGCATAGAGGAAGTTGCCACTGTGCTGTAGAGAGATGAATGCAGTCAGACAGCAGACAAACAAACTGGACTATCTGACAGCTGGGTGAAATGATTTGCCTCATTTCCAATGCAGTTCAACTTGAGTGTTGCAAAGGTCAGCAGAGATAAACAAATACTGCAGTTTAATTTGTATCTTAAAGGGATAGTTCATACCAAAATCTAAAATACACATGTTCCTCTTACATGTCGTGCTATTTATCAGTCTACATTGTTTGGGTGTGAGTTGCCAATGTCTGCCTTCTCTTTGAGCTTTTGTCAGCTTTGAGCACTACAAGTTGAGTGCCATCCGGGTTTATTATATTAAAGGGCAGACATCTCTACGGCTGACATCTCAAACACTCTGCAACTCACACCAACACAATCCAATCTAGAGCGATAAACAGCACTACAAGAGGTAAACTATGCATTTTTAATTTTAAGGGGAACTATCACTTTAAATCTCCTTGTTTTTTTATAAGTGGGGAGCATATACAGGAAATGCTCCATCCTGGTTTGGCACTTAGTCCAGGACATGAATGAGATGCATTTGAGTGAAAAGCGCTGATTCAAATTTGCCTCTGCTGCTCTCTAAATATTCAGGCATGCTGGACTCAGACAGTGAGCTCTATGTAGCTGCAGGCCGTACAAGCAAACCACAAACAGAGTCAGAGACTTAAGGAGGGATTTATATTTAATAAGAATTCATCTGTAGGCTAAGCTGCCTGCGCTCATTAAGTATGTATTACTCTTTTTTTAAATAATAGTTATATTTTCTGTCATTTCGAACGCAGTGTGTTTCTGCAGCATCACCTAGCAAAACACCTGGAGCTGCTGCAGTGTGACTGCACGCTGGTCACTAATGAAACAGTGTGAAGAGTGTTGATTAGACGCCCCACCTCATGTCTCACCCTCGAGCGTTGATCTAGCTCTCCAAGGCCAACAGAGACAGAGAGACGCAGGTTCAGCGTAATAAAGAGAGTCAAAACAACCCGACGGGCCACTGTGTAAACATCATTTAACTTTGGATAGGTCTCTTACCCTCGAGGACCACACGCGATGTGAAAGACAAGAACCCTTGAAAGAGATTGGTAACGTGCCATAAATCCAGTCCTGATTCGGAGACCAATGGGAGCCAGATAATGAGAGTGATTTTCAATGAGAGTCTCAGAGCGTCATTATTGAATTAAGCCCACTTTAATTAGCATGCTGACTTGATAATGCACATGCTGGTGTGTGTCACAGCAGTGCTTAAGTTCATATAAATAAAACAGAAAATAATTTGGCCTTGAGGGAATTTTCCTTAGAGGTAATTAAATTCTGCTGAAAGCAATACGATTATCCACTTTTACACTAACAGCGCAGCATTGTGTGAGCGCTTTAATTTGTGTACGTTACAGCTGAGAACGTTCTATACAAAACCATCAGTGTGTTTTACTGCATTTTCCCTCTTTGCTTTCCATTTGAGAAGCTTTCCGCTTGCCAGAGTTGCATTTGCGGAGGAGAACTAAGTGGACATGGCAGCATTTCTCTTTATATACACATCACACACATTGCACTCGGACTAATGAGGACAGACGTAGTGGATCAACAAAATATTGTGGTTGAACCAAAAAGATGGATTAAAAACAGTATTACTTAATTTGGCTGTTACCAGGTTTTCCGAGGCCGCTTACTCCATCCAAATGACAGGTCCAATAGATCAAAAGCTATTATGACATTACACTGCAGTTCAGCATCATAGACAAGGAGCTGGCCTCAATCAAAGAGTCTCATTTCAGAGTCAGTTATGAGCTGAGGGTGCGTCAGTGAGAAGGGATAATAAGATCATACCTGTGTTACATGATACGTTAACAAATGGTGGTCTCTTTAAACATTGTTTGAGTTAAATATTTTGACATTTTGGCAAATACATTTATTCACTTTCAGCCGAGAGTAAGCTGAGGAGAACAATACCTAACAATAGATTTATTAGTTAAGCCCAAGCCAGGAACTAGTCTCGCTCATAACTCTCCATGAAACCATAAATTGTTTTTACAATTGGCTTTTTGTGCAGATTTAAAAAAGAGAGATACGTGTTAAGAGCTGTAGAAGTGTTACTTTTGAACAGATCCAGGCTGTCTGTTCGCCCCTGTTTCACAAGTGACAACCTCTGGAGCTGAAAAATTATGCCAATTCGAAAGTGCCAGAAACTGCAGTTCCTCTAATGGCCACTTGAGGCTGGCTCCAGATCAAGTCTGTGCCCACAGACCATCATGTTAAAATGTCCAATTTTATAGCAGAAATAAGCATATTTACAGCCTGATACAAAAAACGCTTTTGGCCTCTCTAACTAATGCCCCCCCTCATGACAACTGTACTGGGGAGGGATTTTTATACAACTTACTCACTTAAATTTTTATTAAATTTAAGAGCAATGCCACCTGAGTGACAGGCTGTCTGCAAGCCGTCCCACAGTCTGTGAGTCAGATCCACCCCTCTGTCCTCCACAGCTCCACAGTCTGGTCCAAATATGGTCACTACTGGCTCCAAAATAACCAAAATGGTGATGGACAAAATGCCAGGCTTCAAAACAAGAGTTCACAAACAAATGGGTTACATCATAGTGGCTACGTCCATTTTTTATACTTTCTATGGTTTCCAGTCTCTATGCAAAGCTAAGCTAAGCATATGTTGTCACATAAATGAAGGAATGAAATTCAATCAATACTAACGGGATCGCGGGTCATAGGATACGTGATACACATATGTTTCAAAATGAACAAATGAGTGCAGCCTGCAATATGAAGTATATTCTAATTTTCTAATTGAAGTAGGAGTTCACTGTATGCAACTACTTTAGAGGTTTCAAAGATAGACAGTAGTCTGACACTTGCACACACACACACACACACACACACACACGCACACACACACACACACACACACACACACACAC
>JAPZEB010000022.1:30970213-30986005 GCA_029783705.1 Chaetodon striatus | reverse complement strand
AGATAGACATTAGTCTGACACTTTCACACACACACACACACACACACACACACACACACACACACACACACACACACGAACACACAGTGCCTTGCTGAGTTGGGGCTCCTGTAGTGACAGACTCTCAGCAGTAATTACTGTGGACCTTCATTAGTGGCAGAGAATTCTGGGTCATGGCATGTCACAGTGTGTGTGTCTTTGTGTGTGTGTGTGTGTCACTGGTACATGCAGTAGGTTGGCCAGTAATTTGGTACATACCTTTTATTACACAGTCACTAAAGGAAGAGTTTAAGCCAACCTGCTTACATTATTCATATGATTTTACCCAAATAGGCCTTTTGACTTGTGGTAGCAAGTAAAACACAGGTGAAACTAATAACATTAACAATGGCTCTGTTTTATTCAAGTGTCCCAGTGAGTCATGACAGTGTGACAGTGAGGTATCAGGACGCTAAAACTGAAGTTGCTTAAAGGAATTAAGTCTTCATTGATTTTATTATTTACATTGGTGCTTTACTGTGATTCGTCCAAATGTGTTCTGTGGAAATAGGCCTTTTGTTTCCTGAGCCCACACATCCACACACACATGACACAGAGGCAAACTCATGTTTTCATATAGAATGCATCCTGTTTTCGTTAACTCGAGGAACCAACCAGCACTTTTCACTGCTGTGCTCTTTCCTGTTATCACCTGGTTATAAAGTCCTTTAAAACACTTTTATAATTGTAATTTTGTTATCATTTTTCTCTCTCCACTACTGTATATGTTACTGGTTGTTGTCACAGAACAAATTTCCAAGTGAGGACAGTAAAAATTAAAGATAAAAAAAATTAAAGATGACAGCTATCATGTGTCAACTCTGATTTTTATCAGTACAACATTTCAGTGGAAGCTTTTATCTATGATGCCTACTTCTATCATGATCAAAGCTGGTGGCTCGTTACACCACGAATAACAATGGAAATAAGTCTTAAGCCAACCAAACACTAGCATATCTCACACTCTTACATACTGCTCACTCTGTTATTTTGAAATTGCCTGTGTCCTGATTCATTATGGTCAGTTTTCACATATTTCTGTATTTGGCAGCCTCTGTGTGTAATCTAAAGGCAAGAAGTAATCTGCAGTTTAATTTAGATGGAAGATAACATGTTTTGGATGAAGTGTTTAATTTTGTCCCCGATGCCTGAGGTTTGGCCAGACTAAGTGTGGCTTTTTTTTTTGTTTGTTTATAGTTTTGGGAAAGTAAATTGTCATTTCAGGAAATGTGTGTAAGCAGGCTGTGGAAAAAAATAAAACTGTAAAAACTGTCATATTGGTCAGTTTGTGTCAACTAACTGTGATATAATGAATAGGGTGCAGATGGTTTTATAATGTTCACAGTGTATATTATAGATCTGCTACTGTTCTGGCTGTGCATGACATGATAAATCACAATTATAGCATTAATTTCATGGGATGACAACTATCTAATTCAATGACATTTATGGTGACTGTTTGTAAATTTGTGATTGTTGACAGGTTTTGTGTCAGGCTTAAAAAAAAAGCCTGCATCAGTTGAACCCAGCGTCTCCCTCTTGCTAATGGACACTTCTGCAGAGACAAGAAGAGGAAGGTTGTGAGGGAGGAGGAATGAAAGAGAGCATAAGCAGCAGAGAGATCTCTCAGACTGGGAGGTGGCTGTGTCATCTTTGTTACAATAAGTACTTTATAAGAGGCCTCTAGACTGCGCTGCACTATTCAGCGCTTGGGTCCATCCAAATAGCTTAACCCTTTCATTGTAAGAGGACGGAGAGCCACCTAAGCCAGCAGTCCCAGGAGCCCCTTGCACCCTCAGCCTGTCCTCAGAGAGTCACGGCACTGAGTGCAGCGGAGAGACTAAATGCCCTCCAGCACAACAGGCACTTTAGCAGCAAATGCATGTCAAGATGTGAATGTGCCCATTGTGCCTGACCCACCAGAGGGCTTGTAACAGCCACCAGGGAACGCTGCCAAGCTACAAGCCCCATTTACCGCCTGTCATGGAAAGGAGCATCCATGTAATTGCATGCAAAATATTTTTTGTGAAATCATTTTTGCGAAGCCCTGATTGGGTAATTCAGTCATCAAACGCAGAGAGGAGGGCGAGAGAAGCCACTTTAAAGGGTGGAACAGATTCCTGTCATACATGTTAAAGGGACAAATAAATGAGTTAGGTGATTTATAGTATGTGGAGAATCTTGCATTACTGTGCTTTATTATCATGCTTTCCTGCCATGAGGCTATATGGGGAGTGAGCTTCTGCATTTGATATGTGCAACCACTTATTATAGAGTACACTGCATTGTGCTTGGGTTACCAGGCTGGGCCAGGGAGTAAGGCTTTGTGGTTTGTGGCTATGTGTGTATGTGTGTGTGCAGATTTAGATGCACAAGTGTGTGACCTATCAGATTTATTTATACGGAAAGTGTGTATGTTTAACTCAATGTGTGTGTGTGTGTGTATGTGTGTGTGTGTGTGTGTGTGTGTGTGTGCGTAAGTGGTCCAAAAGCTACTAGTCTAAAATTAAAATCTGGGTTTTTTAAATGTCTCTAATTAGAGAGGGGAGGACTGAAGCCTATTTTGAGAGCTGTGGCCATGCACGCCCTTCCCATATGTGTGTGTGCACAGGCGAACAGGCTAACACACACACACACAATACACACTTTTGAGAGGAAGGTCCCCCACTTGGAGTCAGTCTTATTAGACAATTCATCGAGTTCTGCTAACAGGAACCGTCCATGAAGTGCGTTTCTTGTGCCGTCTATACACAGTTTACTAAAGCAGGACACGCAATGAACTTTAAAGACATAAACAAGTAGCTGCTGTGAATATTAACAACCAGAGAGCAGGAGTTGAAATACCGCCGCCTTACTGTAAAGCTGCAATAAATTATTGTGATATTTAGAGTCAAATACAAGTCAAGACAAACCAAATTGGAAAGTTTATGGCTGCAGAGCAGGAACACAATAGTCAGTTTAATCACTGTCTAAAGTGTTTTTACACATTTAATGAGGCAATTTAGTGAATTTAGCCTTTTCAGACAGTGAGTGGAATGCGGTGTATGCCTGGCTAACATTGTCTCATTGTTCTGTCTCATAACCAGCCTCTGTTTTCTGCTCCTGAGCAAAGACTGCTGGGAAATCAGGCTGCTTTTTTACAAAGGGACGGCCACAATCTTTCTGCCCCAGATACTCTCACGGTGTCTTTCGAGGCATCTGTGAGAAGGTTGTGTTCTTGTTTTGTTGTTTTTTGGTCTTCCTACGTGACTGCAGTGTGCACAGAATCACAATTCACATCGTATAAATCCTCATTACTGTGCGTCAACCAATTTTGACACCAGAATTTAAACAACCATAAGGCATGTGTTAACAAAATATGGTAGACCAACATGCTTTCCAAAGAATAATTTGATTTCAGCTGAAGGAGTGCACATTCACGCTGTATCTTTAAACAGTGGTTTACTCCATCAACACAGATTTTAATAAAGCTTATTACTTTATTTCACAACTGGCTCCGTCCCTTTGATTGAAGCTGTAAACCAACTCATATTTATAGAAGAAGCAGTGGATAAACCAACTGCATTGACAGATTTTTAATATCTTGTGGTTCTGTGTTACAGTAATAACATACTCAACATTAAAATGGTTTGGAGTGATAGTGAAGAAATTGTGAGGATGATTTGTTGGTTGGTTTACATGTAATCAGATAATTAAGAAAAGTAACCACAATCTATATTGATCAACTAAATACTAAAATTGGATATGTGCAGCTCAGTTGCCAGCTGAAAAAGTTTGCACTATATGTTTCTGAAAACCCTGAATCAGCATCAAGTGACGCAATATAAAAGCTGTGGTGGAGGGGATGGTGGATGGCCTGTCACTTAGGTGAGAAGCCTGCCTTGCTGCAGACTACTGTTTAAAACCAACGACACAGGTTGTCTTTTGACGACCCTTTGCAGCGTTTCCACCTGTGTTGGTCGCACCAAACCTGGGTGATTCTCCCTAACCTGTCCCTCCTTTTTCAGCATCTTTTGTGCCATCAAATTGGGTGTTTTATGCCAAAATATGATCTTTGCCTAACAATAACCAAGTGAGTTTGTGCCTAAATCCAACCACACCCCCAGTGTTGTTGAGAAACCCCAAGTTTCAATGTATCCACCACAAAACATTGTAGAAACATGGCCTACAATATGAGCTTTTTTTATGGCAACTGGGTTGATATGTTAGAAGGCTGCCTTTATTTATTTGTACCTTTAAGCTCGAAAATGTGACAGCCAGTGTGACACTGTAAGCTAGAAATGTATGTGTGATTGACTCAAACCTGTGTTTTATGATACAGCTACAAAATGTTTCCCTCTACTGATGTCTACGAAGCTGTGCAATAAGCTTCCCATGAAGACTGGAAACGAGGGGAAACAGCTAGCCTGGCCCTGCCAAAGTTTAAACTGTATCTACCAGCAACTCTAAAATGTACTTAGTATCTCGTTTGTTTATTAAGAACACAAGCCAAAAGATAGAAACAATAGTTGTGGCCTCCCTCTGGACAGAGCTTTTTCCTGCTGTCTTTATATAAGCTAAGTTGATCTTCTCATCTAACTTTTGGCTTGAAAAGCAAATGAAGCATTTCTCACAAAATTTCCAATTATATTCTACAGAGAGATGACGTGAATCCAAAACTTAATCTAAACTTTATTTAATATCCCATTTACTTTAACGCAGATACCTAACAATCCAGCCTTGGTACATAACCTTACTCTGTATAGTAAGTATGCAGTGTGGTTCACTCCATGCCTCTAGATGGACAGTATATAAATCAAACAAATATGTTTAAACAAATATTTCTGTTTTTAAGGTGCCATTAAAAAAAATTCCCATTTAGTCCTAGATCATTGCAGGTTAAATGACACGGCTCGACAATAGAGCAGAGTCTGTGAGTGAGCTGAGGAGTCACTGTTCAACTCAGAGCTTGTTTATACCTGGTATTAACATGTGTCTTGGGTGATCCTGTAACAACTGGACTTAGTGCAAGTGTAACAAAATCATCAAGACACATTGTAATCTGGTCACTTAAAGCACTTGCTGAAGTGGTCTGGGAAGCATTTGACCACCTAGCTTTTGTAGTGTAAACGCTAACGTGCTCTGATGCATCCACGACAAGGACAATGTCATCAGTGCAGAGCGAGGTGGTTGTCTTGGTGACAGTGCACTAACTCTCTATAGCTTACCCATTTTATGATGAGTTGGATGAACTGTTGCGTGACTGTACATCATATTGTCCTATAAAAAAAGACATCATGGATTCTGTTGACAGTGATATCTCCAGCTAAACCGACACCAGCAGCTGGTGAGAGTGTGGGCATAATAACTGTGCGTGAGGCCTTTCGACCTTGGAGCATAATAACGTAGGCAGAAACAAAATCCAAACACAAGTGGTCAGCTAAAGATGTATGAAAGACACAGGTGTAAATGATAATGTGTCTCGGCTGTCCGCTTGTGTTCGAATCACCAAAACGCATGTTAATACCGGGAATTAACAGGGTCTCAGATACGTCTGTAATAACAGAAAGACAGGCTGGTGGAGATGACAGTAAGGATTATAGCAAAAAATTCTGAAAAATGATGTGGGCCTAAGCGCCCATATTGCTGTGCTGGGAAATTTTAATGGGAGTTGTAGTTTTTGTACGCTGACAAATGTATCTAGTGTCACATTTTTTAATCATGAAGGTTTAATATTCTAATAGCAAATGCTGTTGGATGCCAGGATAGGCTGCCCTAAAATATGGATACTGATCTCCAGGAACATGGTAATATTTGATTAAAGAAATGCTCAATGAGAGATTGCTCTTGTCCAGTCTGTGCTAAGTAATGTTGTTTCAAAAACTGTTTGCATCTCTACCCACCCTCTAACTCTGCAGGTAAAGTTGTATTATTTACATTGACAGATATAGTTATGTTATTAAGTGTACTCTGATTGCATTAGTGAGTTATTGAATCCAGTAGATGACCAACTATTGTCATTAGTTCTCAAGAGAATACATAACGGAAACACACACACTCATACACATGCACACATACACACTGAAGCCACAGGCATTCCCACTATAGACACCCATTATCTCCGTCTGTATCCATGTGTTGTCGACCCAGAGCAGGAACTCTGGGGGCCACTGTGGTCAGACTGGGGGGAGAGGGAAGTTAGCACTGGCAAAGAAAAGTCAAAGTCAGGCATTTTTGGAGTAAGATAAGAAGAGAGCAGCACGAAAGGAAAAACTAAAATAACAAAAAGCCACTTGGGGGTATGAGATTACTGTGACAACACATCTCTCTGTTTTTGCCAGGTTTTGAAATATCGCAGCCTTTTAATCAACAAACACACTGAGGTGATAAGTGAAATACACATTTATCATCCAAACGGACGGGAAGCTACAGCACAGCACAGTAGGTGTGTGGAGATGTCCCACTCCAGTCATGTATCCTTGACCTCCGAGGGCACAGTAAAACCCGGGGCTTGTGTGGCATTGGCAGGTGCTGCAGCTGAGTATGAAGCTCCGAGTATCCAGTGTCAGGCCTTTGTTTGCTTTTTTGATTTATTGCTGACCACTGCCACACCTAACATGTGCGGAGGAGAACCCACTCCCCCTCCTCTCAACACCTTTCCCCACATAAATAAACCCTATCGCTGCAGGAATGCCTGGGGTCCAAACGTTCTCCCCACTATTGGAATTCTCCCCGCTGATAAGATGACTGTTTAGGATGTTTCATCGACATACTCCCGTCTCAACACATACTGACTCACAGACCCAACATAAACCACCGACACATCTGCTGGCCCTTTGGTATCCGTCCGCACTTGGGCCACAAGTAAGAGACCGAAGATGTGACTCAGAAAATAAAATAATGATTAAAGGGAGTGCGGATTCATACTGTAGCCAATCGATGATACTGATGAGGTGAGTTGGCTTTGAGTGAACAGAGACACAGAGGACTCATCAATTTCAGTAAACGATAACAGACCGTGTGATTGTCGGATATATGAAACCATAATTAACATAGAAAAACCAGACAAATGGAGGGTTAAAGGAATACTTCCCCCACAAAAGACCATTAGTACCACACCACGTGTTATGTTGACCTTGTGAAGAAAACTTTGTTTTTCTCATATGCTTCCACATTGAATGGAAAATCCAAAAAAGGCAAACATTCTTCATGAGCTGAAGTAACCAGGGGTTGGTTTAACAGCACAAAACTGTATCAAAGCATCCATTTACAAACTCTCACACAACTCATGCAGTATAATCCAGGTGTTTTTTATCCAGTCGTAAGCTCAGTACTCCCCAAACACATGCATTTTCACTAAAACGTACTATTTTTAAAGCATTACGATTTAAAACAGACGCACGGCCAAGTTGTGTTCCCGAGCACACACATCCTTAAGCAGAGCTCATATGCATGTGTTTGCTCAGGCATGCTCAGGTCGAGCTACTCAGAGGTGGAAGTGTTTTATATTGTAACGTTTTTAGCGAAACAGCATGTGTTTGGGAACTAATAAGCATAGGAATGAATAAATGAGACTTGGATTACACTGCATAAGTTGTTGCAGAGTTTCTAAAAGGATGTTTTTGATATAGTTTTACTGTCGTGGTCCAAAGTGACTTCAATTCATGAAGAATGTTTGCCCTTATTGGATTCTCCGTTCACCATGGAGGCATAAAAGAAAAACTAATTTTTCCTCATAAATTTAAGTAACACACGTGTGAATAATTGATATTCAAATACAAATAGTCATTTTGCGAGTGAAGTGTTCTTTGAGGAGCAAAGACAAGGCTGTCCTCTCCAACAAAAGCTCCTGTTAGTATTCTTAAAATAAGCACATTCAGCCTGCTGAGAGATGAGAACATTGATACCACTCTGTCAGTCTGGTACACATAAAACTACAGCCAGGAGGCGGTAAGCTTAGCTTAGCACAAAGACTGGAAATGGGGAAACAGCTGCTGTAGCCTGGCTTTGCCTGAAGGTAACAAAATCAGACTAGATTGCAAAGAAAATGGAAAATTTTACAATAATCTATTAATATCATTCAGGAAAATAATCATAAGAGATATAATGAAGCATCACTCAACATGAAAACAACCATTCCTTATAGCAGCTGTTTTCAACTACTTCTTAAATTCCAAGTTTTGTTGTTGAAAGCAGAGCAGTCAATTGTTTCTGTAAGTGAAACTGTCTTAGAAGATCTTAACATGCTGTCAAATGTATCTCCCTCAAAACTTTGCGTTGTAAGGAAGTTTGTTCTTGACCCTTGGGAACGGTTCATGTGATAAAGTCATATAACCTCAAATGTTTTTGGAGCTTTTAACTGCATCTCACAGGATGCCAATAGCTGCTCAAGATGACAGTTAAATGCAGCTGAAAGCTCCAGGAAACAAACTGATTTGTGTAACAAACTTAACCTTCATGAATACAAATGATCAGACTGTATATTGTTGGTGCATTGCTATCTTGAGGCAGCATAAAGCGATTGTGCCATTGACCGATAAAAGCCTAGTCTTCGGTCAATGCTGCAGTATTTTCCTACAATTTAAAATTTGCATTATTTAGATTCTGTTTCCTCTGTCAAGTTTATCACTACGGTTTTTAGTTTTGCTGCTTAAATGTCCCATAGTATTTGCTGCAGTGACTTTGCAGCTCTTACTGCATTACTCAGCAGAAAACCGCTTGCTTCAAAGGGAATGAGAGATAACACTCATGTTGACTCCCAGAGGACACCTCTGCTTAATTAAGGGACTAAATACAACCCCTTTGCCCCTTCTGCCTTACTTTGCACCCAGATTATGCTCAAAAAGTGGAGCAACAAACAAAAGTGAGGTCTCACACGCACTTGTGCCAGGCATTTTAGACCATGTGCTATAGATCATTTAAATTGGGCCCATAATGTGTTAATAAGTGAGGTTTAGAGGTGCTTGTAGGCAGATTTTGTCAGCTTAAGACCAAGCAGGCCAGCTGTTTCCTCCTGTTTTCAGTCTTTATGCTAAGCTAAACTAATTGGCTGCTAGCTGTGTGTTCAAATGTAGTGTAGAGACATGAGAGTGGTATCAATCTTCTGATTTGACTCTAGGCAAGAAAACAAATGAGCGTATTGACTATTCTTTAAAGAGCAAGCTAACACTATGCTCAGGCCATTGTTCAGCTATGCAACTCCCCAGTATGAGCTGGAACTTTTACAACTGTTCATTTACAGTGGTGACCCTTACTGATAAAAATATTACTGGCCTAGTTGAAATATTTTTATCTTGAACCCCCTGACTACCAGCCAGCAACACTGACACACTGGGATCAAGCGCAAGCGTGCAGGGAGCAACTGTCTTGCGTTGCAGCTGTCTTGGGTAAGGGGGGCATCAGGCCAAGGACGGGCACACTGACCCCCCACCCTGAGCATCTGTGCCCACTCATTCAGGCCTGGCACCCACTGAGCCAAAGCCATCAGTCACTGACAATGATGACAACAAAATACGCTAAGGGAGGAGTACGGTTTTGACTCGGCTAAAAACCACAAGCTATGAGACACCAGCGCATTCACACATAGACTGCCACTGTACATTCTCTTCATTTGTCTGTTATCCATTAAAACATTAAAACAAACACAGCTGCCACCACAGCCCTGAGAAAGGAATTATTGCTCTGTGTGTTTAGGGGCTATAGGCTGAGTGTGTATGATATGTATCCTTTTTTTTCCCCTCACCAAAATAACAAAAGTTCCTCTTTCACACAGAAAAGACTAATAATAATAAAGACATGGAGCAATGCTTTGGAAGTGAAGCTATGCCGCTACCCTGCCTCCTCCTCCTCCTCCTCCCTCTCACCCCAGTGTCGAAGATCTGTTAGTCAGGGGCTGGGGAGTTTTTAGTCTCCAGGGGCACATCCCTCTGAACCGCCTGCCAAGCTTCTCCTCTCCCTCCTCCATCCTCTCTCTCGTACTCTGCTCTCTTTCTTTGTTCCCCTCTTGATTCCCTTTCCCTACTTCTTCTCCTCCTCATGCTCAACTTTCTCCTTCACATCAGCCTCCTTTCAACTTCCGTCATGTATTCCTTCTTTCCCCTCAACAACGGTACTTTTCGCATTCACACTCTTATCTATTTTCCCCCTCTCTACCCTTCCGCTCCTCTTCCTCTCCCAGCGATCCAGCTCCTTCGCAGCCGTGCATAATTAGGCCTAAACACAAGCCTGCGCAGGCTCACATCTGGAAGGAGTTTAGACATGGCAGTTTCCTACCAGGACGACTAAATATTTAGGTTGAGAGTTACTGCGTGTGGATGAACTCATGATAGAGGGGGTGGGAAGGGGAGAGAAATGGGGATCTGGAGATAAAGTAAAAGAGGGAAAGTGGGACAAGAAGTCTGGAGTTCATGGCGGAGGGCTGAGAATAGCATGATGCATCATTAAACTTGTGATAAGTGTGAGTTTATAGAAACGGTGCAGTGTATAATCTGACGCAGTAAGGTAACCAAAGTGCAGAAACAGCGCTGACGAGTCAGAGGAGGAGGTGATAATATTAGGGTGACTGGTTGCTCCTTTATGGCTGGCAGGAACAACAAACAGCCAACTAATAGTTTTAATAAACAAATCCCCATTGGGGTTTCCCATGAGGCTGAGGGGCCTCAGCTGGAATGTTCACAGGGGCCAGCTGTTGTGCATTACACGTAGCAGCCGGCCCCGGAAGCCCTGGGCCTGGTGTCCTCCAGCCTTTGCCTGCTCAGCATGGAGGAGAGCATTCCTCCAGGCTGCCCCAGGAGAGAGGGCAGCGGGGCTGGCCGTCAGGCCGTCCGATGTGGGGAGGGACCGAGGTGGTGAAGGGCACGGGGAAAGCTCCCCTGCTGCACCTGGGATACTGTCTGCAGTCTCTGAGCGGACTGAGGAATGTCAGGAATAACACGAATATCAACACAGCTTCTCACATTCCACATCTGGAGCTAATGTCATGAGCAACGATGGGAGCATCGGCGCTTGAGGAGCTCACCAAATCATCAGGAAAATGAACTTTCCAGACACCAGAGTTCCCAGGAAAGGTAAAGGTAAAATGGCGGATTATCGTCGGAAGCATTTGCTCGTGGAACATGGCCTCGTAAAAGTGTATCAGAATGCTAAACATCTATATAAAAACAACTCAACCAAAATTAGTAGATGTGGGGATGGAAGATTATCTTCAATCACCTCGACCACTGCCACCCTAGCCTCTTTTTTCCCCTTCTGGTTTCCAGCAATGTGTTCCCCAGATGTTTATTCTTCCTTTATTAAGCAAGAAACATAAGGCCCTATAAATGGAGTGCTGGCTGGCTTTAGCTCTCCTGGGGCATAAATCCCCTTACTTTACCTCATATGCTCGCTGCAGTGGGGTAGTTGAACATGTTTTTTTTTTTTTTTTTTTACGGTGCCCATGTGCAGCTAGCATTTCTCCCACTGGGTCAAAGTACAGACACAGTAACATACTGTGGGAACAAGCAACGTCTTGAGAAAGTCTGAGCAGCTGTGAAGAAAATGAACAAAAACACCACCCAAAAAAATGTGTCACTGATAGATTGGTAGTCCATCCGTCATTAAAGATAGTGTGTTTTGGCCCGTATTGTGGCCCTTTCAAGTTTTGTCCAAACACAAATAACTGTAATTAAAATATATCACACTGAACTGGCCAAGGATCATTGCTGTCTAGGTCTCTCCAAATAGTTTTGGTGTTTTCTTTCCTCACCAGAGGACAATTGTGAGACAGGGTGTTACGGTATTAAAAGTAGAAGCCAACCCACCAGTAAAGCAAAGAGTCTGATATAAAATACTCAAAATGTGTTTCTGTTTATCCTAGTTTTGCAAGGCCAAGTCAGCTGGACCATGTGCACAGGGTGGTGGTGGTGGTGGTGGTGGTGGTGGTGGGAGAAAGAGGGAGCTGAGCTCTGAACTGCCTGGCTGGGTCAGAGTCAAATTTAAAGTGACAGAGTTGTGTCAAAGAGGCAGGGCTAGATGATGGCTACAGTCAGCCTGCCCTCTCGCTGATCTTCATAATGCTTCGCAGAGAGGCGACGCTCAGCCCTCCACTACAGAGTTAAACTAGATCAAGATGTAAACTTCTGACCTAACAAGCCTTATTACTGCAGCAAGTCCTCAATACAGTTAAACCTAAGGTCATGGGTTCAGAGTCATGGGTGTGTGGGCCTGATCCAAACACTGTACCCTCACTTTGTTTTGTATGTATTTCTGGCAAAATGCACGATTAAAACTAAACATTCACTCTGTTAAATCCAATGATGTAACGTGGAAACACTGTGGATCCACAGCCAATAACAGTTCAGGCTTACTGTAACTATGGCAGCTCAAAATGGAGCATGATTGGTTGATTCTTATAAAACATCTTTATGGGATATTACTGCTGTCATACCAGAGGACATGCATGGCACCATAATGTAAGGTCACCATGTAATCTCACCACTCAGTGCCACACACAGCCTGCAGTACAGGCCTCAACAAGATGATCTTATAGTGATGTATAATTAGTTCAGAGGTTTCTTTCATACTTACAGAGTGACGGTTCTGTTGGGCAGCAGGCCGGCATCCGGAGGTTCAGTCAGCTCCTCTTTGCTGCAGCTGACCCGTCTCCCCACAGCCTGGACGCCGTGCGCTTTGGACCGCTCGTCCGTGCAGCTGCAGCCGCTGGTGGAGGCGAGCAACCCGGGACAAGCCTGGGAAAGCCTCGGCTCGGAGGCGGACAGCAGGAGCAGCATCAGTACCAGACGCCCCGGCAGCAGAGGGATGCCAACGCCGGGCGCAAACATTGTCCTTCGGCTGGATCTCACCTCAGCTGCACCCCCGCCTCCAGTCATCCCATATCTCCACCATGAAGCTCTCAGAGGGCGTAAGGGGGGCAAGAGGAAACAAAATGATCTTGAATTAGGTCTTGAATGAATGGTAAACTTGGAGATCCTCAACAATGGACACGCATCATCCGGTCATTTCAGAAATATTCAGCACCCTTGATTTTCCAAGAGTGTCCCGTTATGTCATGGCAGCCCTGGCGCACAGCTCCCTTTGGTCCAAATAAATTCAAGGGATGTGTGAGTCCATCCAAACGTCTTCAACTCCTATAAGCATGCGTCGTATTCTGACCTTAAAAGTTGTTGCTTGTATTAATTACCTTTAGAGATTCACATCACTTCGGGATACCCAAATTACCGTTATCTCCCACTCTAAAAGTTATTCCAGGAGTTGATGGTTTCCAGACTGTGCAGTCACTTCCACATCATCTATATGAAGAAGTAAAGAAAAAAAAGTATATCCTCAAACTTTTGTCAGTTGTTTCGCTGCTTTTAAAAGTTTTCCTCTCTGTGTCCCGATCCCGGAGCTCTCCGTGAAGACTTCTCCAAAGCGCAATTTTTAAATGAATTTAAACCGCGAGGGGGAAAAGTGTTTGTTCGGACAAGAAGTGAGCTTGTCTTGATCGGCTCCTGTGTAATTCCCAAAATCTAGCGGTTTTCCCTGCTTGCTTCTGTCACACTCAAACTCACTTTAGTTACTACCCCAAGTGCGCCCATTCCGTCTGCGTCTGCGCTCTGGTCCCCGCGGTCCTAGCGCATCCAGCCCAGCCCAGGGAAGAGGCTTCACATGTGACCAGGGGGAAACCCACCTGAAGTCACTTCACACCTTCTTCAGACTTCAGGACACAGCAAAGTAGGCTATTGTATGTTTTGTAGGTGGCTTAAATGATATGGAAACGGCACAAAAACAAAACAATAGTTTCTTGCAAACTCTTTTGCAAGAAAGAATTGTATTTATTTATTTGAACCTACCTCATAATCATGGTTTATCCTCAATGCCTCTTCAAAGATAAAGGCTGGCAGTGGTTTAAATAAGTGACAGTAAGTTAAATGTGTCATTACACAATAAAAACACAACATGCAGACCCTATAGTGTCACACAAATAAAAGATTATGGAATAAAGAAGGCAACCATGGATGCATATCTGATTAATGGAAGAGTCTGCGGGTGTATAAGTTGTTTCAATGCCACATTGCTGTTGTTTTGTTGCTTTTTGTTTTGCTGTTTGCATCCAGGCTGCAGCAGACAGGAAGGTCTTGATTTCTGTGCGCCTGCATCGGGAGAGCAAACTAAAGTTATGAATGAATGCCCAGGGTCTCTGGTGTATTGTTTGTTTCAGCAGATCAAAAGGCCTCTCATTCAGTCTGTGGGGAGGAGGGGAAGTAAAGACTTTTAAAGATACACTTCAGAAATTCTATATTGTTGCAGCAGACAGACAGTCAGAAAAAATGTTTGATGTTGAGAAGAAAATGGGACTGAGCTGTCAAACTGTAGATGGTAACTTTATGATGTCATAAGTGCAAGGGAGTAGGTTTTAACACTGGAGGGACACATATGACCCAGGGGAGTTTGGGAGTCCTTCACCAAAAAAATTTGAGCATCAAGCAGTTCAATTCTGGTGTATTTTTATGCACCAAATTGTGCTGTTTCTGCATCGTTTTATGGTGTAAATGTCTTTAATTATGTCAAAATACAAGTCTTCTGCTATTTAAATATTTTTATCAGAGGGGGAACAACTTAAAAAGTTCTAAATATTGAAGGGGGCGTGTCTCCTGCATCTCCCCCCAGTACTACAAGTACCCCTAAAGTACTTGCAAAGGAGTTTTTATGTGGTGATGGCCATAGCCAGAGGTCAAAGTAAACTGAGAGTGAGAGTTTTGTTCTTTGCACACCATGTGCTGTTTCTCTTGTCAAGGTAGACGTAATATATGTGGATCTGCTGCACGTTGATACTTTCAGAGAAAAAAATATTCCAATAACTCAAATCATTTGTTGAAAGAATAATATTTTCTAAAATATGACTTTTTCCCCCTGAAAGAATCACACACAGTCCAAAAAATACAGAGGATCATAAACTTCCTCAAGGTCTCCTTTTCACATTTTTGCCTGTGTGTATGGAAAGTTCCCAAAATCCAGTGCTGGACCCGATGGATTTCTGTTTTAAAAATACTTTTTTTGATATACGAGAGGCCCAGGAGGATGGAGGCTGTAGCAATTCAAATCTGGAGAGCATTTCAAAATATGAGAAGGTGAACCAGAAAAGCTTTTGAAAGGGGACTTTATGCAATTGGGCTTGACATGTGTTCACTGACATATCCAAACTGCAGGCACCTCAGTCATGCGAGCATGCCCAGCAGTATAATGGTGCACTGTGCTCTGACCCGCACAGTGGACCCCGGGTTTGTTATTCCTGTATATGATATTGTACACTGGAGCGGGCTCAGAAAGCCAGCATGATTATTGAAAGAAAGCACAAGGAGTGGATGGGCGCCTGCTCAGCAACGAAACAGAGGGCTGTTTATCCAAGCTGTTAAATAAGGCTTCAAGTACAACACCCCCCTCCAACTCCACACGGCCCAAATCTCTCTCATCTGGAGAGCACAGTTTCCATTTAAAATGTCACGTCCCAAACTGCACATTACATCAAATTGTACTTAATGGCATCCAGACAAACTTTAATGTCGTTCCAACATTTTCTCTCTATGCACCCCGCAGCCCCCCTCGCTCCTTATAGCCAAGCAGGCAATCTCTCCTTCTCCCTGCTCCACATCTGGACTCCATTCCAGGTGGGGAATTGAGAAAGAGGAGAACATAGGGAAGGAAAGGTGGAAAGTAGAGAGGCTCAGAAAGCAGAATGTCTTAGGGGAGATTTCGGGGGAAGTTACGCAAGCTTTTGGGATGTATAACAGACGATAC
>JAPZEB010000022.1:30956614-30969757 GCA_029783705.1 Chaetodon striatus | reverse complement strand
TTTGGGATGTATAACAGACTATACAGCAAGATTTGATGATTCCTCTTGGGCATGTTCCTGTTGTCGTCCTAATCACACGTTAGAGCAGAAATATCTAGACACAAACAACGGGGCAATCAGAGATGTAAAGCAGACCAAGAGACTGCTGAGACCGAGGCTCAGCTCAGGCCAGTGTTTCTGCCCGTGGATAAACAAAAGAAAACTTCCAGCAGGGAAGCAAACACCAGGCCCTCTGTAAGGCCCTCATCTGCTGCTGAGTCTTTCTTGAGGAGCCCATGACATCTAGTGGTGTGACCAGCAGCACACAGAGGGCCCGCCTCCTCTGAGCCGCTCTGTCAGTCAAACAGCCTCTCCTGCAGTTCTGGGTGTTTCCTGGGTGAATGGTTCTAATTAAGGATTTATGGGGACATTAAACCCACTGCTTCCAGTTTATGGGGTTATCAAATCATAATGTGGTGCCATATTTTCAACACTAAATACCTTTTGTCGATCATTAAGAATTATTATGAGCTGCAGACGTAACAGTGGTCACCCTATTAGCAGTAGCATTTAATCCAGAATACATGTTAAACATTATGCTTGCACATTCCAGTATTTATATATGCAAACTAAACATATGTAATATTTTGTAATCCATATTAAATTAATCACCCAATACTGTTTTAACTGAGCAGATCCACATGTAACACATTTATGCATACTTTAATTAATGTATTCATAGTTGCTGACTGCATGTTTATATGAACCAACTTAGATCCTAATTCCTACTTTTATATTTCTCCAAAAAAAATACCCTTTTCCCGCCTTCATTTTTCAGCCTTTCTAAACTTCAGAGGCGCTTTTGTAGCTGCAGCAATGCTGCCCCCTTCTGTTAGCTGAGCAAATCACATGAATATTGTTTAAAATTGGATTCTAGTAATGGACAATAAAAAGCAAATAAAACAGGGTTAAATTGTGCCAATTTTTTTTAGACTGACAGCATTTTGGACTGCTGTTGTTTACCTTCAGCTTCACATTCAACATTAAGAGATCCTACAAGGCAATCCAAGTTAGACCCCACCCTGCTAATGTGCTGCATAACTGCACTCCAACTGTCAGATGAGGGTGACACCCTACTTGTCAAACCTGTGTTCTCAGAACAGGGATGGGTCCACTCTGAGTGACAAATAACTTCGCATAGCAACGGACTGGGAATCTGAACAGGAAGCAAACTGATTGATTGAGCAGAAGTTGTACACAAAATGGTCAGAGAGAGATCTGAGTGTGTATCTTTAAGTCTCAGTCCTCTGTATTAGATGTTAATACGTGGTGACTGAGGTCACCAGTGGAAACAGTACAACTTTTTTCACATTAGGTTTGTTATGTAATACGTCTCCTAACATTACAACATATATTAATTTGCATGCCTATTTTTATCCCAGATGAAGTCATGTCTCACTGCACGCAGTAAGACAGAAGGTTCATGATTTATTGTCATGTATTGTAAATGGGCCATTTCCATTGCAGTCATTTTGACAAGTCATGGCAGGAAAAGCAAGGCTGTAACTAGTGTTGTCGGACTCAAGGCCACTTTATGAAGGTCTTGGTCTCTTCTTGGCATTAACCACATTTTCATTATGTCTTGTCTCGGTCTCGGAAAAAGAGGACTCAGGATTTTATTTCAATACTGGCCAAGACCACAACTGTGGGGATAAAACAAAATTGTCTGTACAAAAAGGAGTGTTCAATAAATATGACAACATTGATTTCAGCTCCTTAGTGTTGGTATTTGTTTGCTCATAGGGAACAAAGGAAAATCCCAATTTCATTCATCTCTGCAATGCCTTTTGATTAATTTATCAAGACATTTTTATGGTCCACTTAAACATAAACACACATACTTATAAAGTATAGCAATATGAGAGGTGAATGATGATGAATCTTCATTTGTTTTCGGTGGGAATGTGGATCTTTCATATCAGTCTGAGGAGTACCTGCGGTTTTCATGTTCTACATTTTATTGTAAGTGTGTCATGCAGTGTAGGACTCCCACTGGTCTGGTCTTGGTCATGACTTGGTCTCAGTTTGGATAGTCCTGACTACAACACTGGCTGTAACTAACAACATTAATAAATGCACCACACTCGCAGGTCTGTTGAACTTAAAGGACCATACCTGTATGACAAAGAAACACAAAACTCCTGTTTGACTCCTGCCAGCTGCCAGCAATTAGAAGTGTACTTGCGTGATGTGAAGTCAATTAAACTACTTAAAGACAGGGCAGACATCACCAAAAAGTTAGGAACAAGTATGACTTAGGAAGACAGTTACACTTAGGATTCCAACACAGTCATCATCACTGAAGAAGCTTTAGGTTGTGCGATTTTATTAAGTGCCACATGAAATGCGAACATTATAGTGTATCTCTGAGTACTGCTGTAACTTGACAAGTGTAGTATCATCATTAATTCTTTTCACACTAAATGTCCTGTGCATACATTATGCATTTAAATGGTCTATATTATAGAATACAGTTCAATCACAAAAAAACATCAAAAATATTTGTATATTTGTATGAATCTATAGTCCCTCATAAGCAACAAAACAGCAAAACAAGTCAGCAAATATGTATTTTTTCATTATTTCTACTCATAAATTCTACTTACAAAAGAAATATAGAAAAAACTCAGGGGCTTTTGGCCTGACTCTAGCGCAAAATTCACAAACTCCTTTATGTCTGTAACAACTTGGACCCCTCTCCCCGTCTCTCTCTCAGGCACACACGCAGTCACACACAAAGATGCAGGAAAGGCATGCAGAAGCCACCACACTCCTGCATGTGAAAGCATGCATCCATACACACCCACACACACACACCCACACACACACACACAGCACTGCCTGTGTACAGTACATTTTTAAAATGGCATGCAGTGTAGGTGAGATTTTGGTCCCTTTGTGTCAGCAGGAGATTCAAATGATTATCCAGATCCTCGGAGAGTCAGAGAGCCAGTTCAGTTGAGTTTGTCTAAAGCGTTGGTGTTATGTAAATCTGGCCTTAGTACAATGTGATGTGGCTTGAGTCCATGGCAGCTGTGCATCATTAGAGCTAAGAATAACCTAAAGAGACCGGCGAGGCCGGGCCATAGAAAAACAAAGCCCCAATTCTCATACAATTATAAGAAAGGCAAGAAAGTGAATCATAATATTGCAAAGTATGGTTAAATGTGATCAGAAAAGAACATCCTCTGCCATTTTGCTGACCAGTGTCCACCTCCACGCCCCATCCCAAGGTCTATAACTGAGTCAGGTGGTGTGGAGCTTCAGGCAGATAAGCAGCACTCTACGTTCAGAGCGGGGCAGGTGAGGAGTGGCAGACTCATTGGCGAGGTGACACGGTGACTTGAGGGGAACTACCTGGGCCTTTGTACCTCTGGTTGGCGTGCTTCTCACAGTACATCACATCTCCAATGTAAAAGTGACCTCTCATCTTGAGGTTAAGACCACAATCTGTGCAAGTGTAGCACTCTGCGTGACGGAAGCGGTCATCTGAGATGCGCACGGCCAGTGTTCTGTGGAGAGACGAATGCAGTCAGACAGCAGACAAACACACAGGACTACCTGACCACAGGGTGAAATGATTTGCCTCATTTCCAATGCAAATCAACTGGAGTGTTGCAAAGGTCAGCACAGACACAGAAATATTGCTGTTTGATTTGTATCTTAAAGGGACAGTTCACCCCAACATAAAAAATACACATTTTCCTCTTACCTGTAGTGCTGTTTATAAGATTGTTTTGGTGTGAGCTGTTGAGTCTATCCAGTATAATGGAACTAGATGGTACTTGGCCTGAGTGCCAAAAAACTGCATTTCAAAAACTCGACAGCAATGTTTCCTTCCAGGAATCATGATCCTGTTACTCAAGATAATCCACAGACCTTGATGTGAGCAGTTTCATGTAGGAACAACTGTCTTTCTACCAAACAACACACATCAACTGTAACACCGAAAGGGAGGACTGAGTTAGCTAATGTTACAACTCAGCCAAGGAGGACGCCATTTGTATCTCGCACTGTCACAAGCCTCTCATCCATGAGTAGATGCATGATTCGTCCTGCACTGTGATACTGTTGGTGGGTGAAAGAAAACAGTTCCTACATGAAACAACAAGGTCTGTGGATTATCTTGTGTAACCACAATATGATTTCTAAAAGAGACATTGCTATTCAGTTTTTCAAATGTATGTTTTGTTTTGTTTTTGTGCTTTGAGCACCACAAGCTGAGTGCCATCTAGTTCCATTATAATGGAGAGAAGGCAGACATCTCTACGGCTGATATCTCCAACACTCAGCAACTCACCCCAAAACAATCTATATAGATGACTAGCACAAGTAGTAAGAGGGAAAAACCTAATTTTTGGTTTTGGAATTATCTGTCCCTCTAAAGAAAAAGTGACAAGTTGACACCACAGCAAGGAAATATTATCATGATCATGTCGTAACCAATTTTTTTTTTCCTCAAACACGTAACAATATTTAAATTTAGGCAGATACGGCATCTGGATTCTGAAACTTAAACCAAGAAATTCAAACATTTGATTTGGTTTTAGAGAAATAAAACTGCCCCATTGACAGGTGTGCTTTTACTCAATTTGGGTAAAATAAAGCTCAGTAACACACTAAAATATAAATTTAAGAAACGTTCTCAGTAAACACATGTAATAGTCAACAGACTAACCGGTTGTCACTTTGGACATATTCCAAAAAAATACAATTGCACACACTCAATATTACCTCTACATGTGGAACATCTTCTACCGCAGGGCAAATTATCTTTGTGATTATTCACACACCTATGTGAGCACGTGTAACTGCAGGTGACTTACAAAATGCTGGTGCCGCACTTCTCACAGATGTGGGTTTTTTTGACTCCTGCCACTGCTGTGCCTGGTTTAGGAACGTTGGGGGAAAGTTTCCCTGGGAACCGCAGGGCTGCCTCTGGAGTCGAACACACACACACACACACACACACACACACACACACACACACACATGAGCAGAGCCCTTCAAAGGGAAGTTGTGACTTGCCTGCATCTCTGTTCCTCACATCAACACTCTGTTCACCTTCACTGCCCTCTGTCAGTGGAGCTTGTTTGTGTTTCCCACTCATCATCACTGGCTCATCACCCAGGAGACACACTTCATGAAGTGGGTTTCCACACATTGGTCATTATCACGTCATGAAAGAATGTTATTGCTATCTGGATTTATTTGCCCCACCATTTATCAAAGCAGAGGGGGAAGAGGAGGACAGATGCATTCCATGATATGCTGTTCACAATATGAATTGCACACAGGAGAGCTTTTCTCTCCATCCTGCACAGGTGATGGCCATATGGCAGTCTAAGTTACAATTCAGTGACTCTCACTCACTTGTTCTGCACAAAGTGCTTTTAACAAGAATGATTTCAAAGGGAGAGCATGACTGTAGGACATGATTTAAGTGATGATGCATTTGACAGAATAGCCGAATCCTGAGAACAGCCCTTTCGAAGGGATTACTGGGATCAACATCCAGTCCAAATTTAAAAACTCTACGCACTCCTGCCAAGCTCCTCCATGCAACACATTCAGGTCCCATTCATTTTCTATACTTGCTTATCTTGGGTAAGCGTGGGAACACACTGAACGCACCATTATTTAACTTTATCACACATTTAAGATAAAAAATGCCTGATAAAAATGACAAATGATTTAAATTCACAGTAAAATACACGTGCGAATATTTGTGCAATGATGGACACTATTGAGTAGTGCATGCTAAACAGACAGCAATACTTTCTTTTTTTAATTGTTCACATTTGTTTGTAATGCAGAGTGCTTCTAACCTTTCTCATCGGCCTCCAGGACCTCTTGCAGCATTTTAAAGGTGTTGGACTGACGAGGCGCCGTGCGGAACTCCTTATTCTCCTGAATCATCTTGTACACCTCTGAGTCCTTGTCGAACCTCTGCATGGCGTAGTCAGAGCTCGAACTGCTGTAGAAGGAGGAAATTAAAATACACGTCACAGGTTGCAGGTTTTCACATTCACTAAAATCATACGTCAAGCTGCCGGTGATGTGCTCAGTGGAAAATGCACGTTTATGAAAGACTTGTTGTGAGTCTGGTTTGACAGAATCCAGAGGAAATGAAGGAAGGGGGCAGCAGCTGGCTTTGAGACCTTGACCTCTGAGCATTACGTGTAGATTGCACACCACAGGCAAGAGGCCAAACAGTGTCCAATCGCACATCATTCCTTCAACAGGACCCCACCATATTCCCTTACCAGAGGCACTGTTCTCACTCAGAAAACCGCCTCAAGGCAAAAACAAAAACGACAAGGTTGACAGTGGAAGCTTTAGATTCATGATCCAAACGTTAACAAATGCATAGTTTTAAATGAGTTTCACAGCAAAAAACTCAGTGTTTCTAGACCAAAAATGCCCACTGGCTATAGAAAATTCCTTTTCTATCCAAATTGCTATGCAACACTACTCAACAGTTTTTTTTTTTTACATTACAGTAGTTTTTTAGAGTCTCCACAAATTACAAAACGTATTTCTCTATCTTCTGTCTTTTCGGCTCATCTGCCATGTTTACGGAGGTAACTGTTTTTATCAACTAACAGTCAATAATTGGTCGGGACGTAGCAATAGTTTGTCTTCAAATTAAGAAGTGCAATGGCAGTGCTTGCTTGTAGCTGTTAAAGACCACAACATTGGGTTTAAACTAGACTGTACTGCAGTGTACTTACAGAGCAATTTATTACAAATATGCTCGAGTCGTGTTCTGGTTTATTTTAAAAGTTTACCATGGGCCATTTAAAAATGGGCAGCGGGCCGCAGGTTGGCCACCCCTGCTTTACAGCATCTGTGAGATCTTTTCTGATGAAAAATAACAAAGGTTAAATCTTTTCAGCAACCATGATTGTGAAATGCAAAGTCTTGTGCCTGACACGAGGCATGATAGAAAATAATGGACATGAGCTTTGTACTATGTGCTAATAGTATACTAAACAGCCAAGAAACAACAAGGAATGCCTTCCTGTCAGTTTAAGAGAAGGCTTTCACTTATGGGTAGTACATGTCAATTCTTAAAAAAATATATAAAAAAAGAACAGTGGCTCATTTTACGAGCAGCTTCTTTACCCCTGGTGTGGTGGAAAAGTGGTTATTTTTACTGTTCCTACCACATTTGATGTGTGGTTAAATACCAACCCCTTCCTGAAGAAACACATGCTTTAAAATATGGACTGACAGATGATTAATAACAAAAAAAAAACAAAAACACAAAGACACAAAAATAGGTTCTCGTGTCAGTGTATTTGTCTGGAGGGAGCTGGTGAATGTTTGCTGTCAGTAGGAACCGGTTGGCCGAGAACACTAGCTCGGCCAGGTGTGGTCTGATGCCTTCCACCTGCAGCCAACTTGTCAGCCAGACTCAGTCAACTTAACCTGAATGACTGTCGCAGCTGTTGTCACATACAACAAATCTGTCCAAATATTTAGCCTTTAACCAACACCTGTGTTGTGAAGAATCTGCTCAAAGACAATGACCTAAACCATCACCACGGAAACTGATCATTACTGTCAAATAACATGTTAAAACCTTGTATTTGGTTATATTGTTATATAAAGGACAAAATGAAAGTGCCTAGGCTTTGACAGATTTGCACACTACATCTAATACAATGATTATGAGGTTAAAATGCAGAGTTAAAGCTTTAGCTTCGGCAAACAGGGAAGGAATTGCAGTGCTTTTTATACATGACCTTCCAACTTACTGGAATGATAAGTAGTTTTTTACATATTTATTGTCAAAGTCTTTTTAGTCCATAATATTTATGAACAGCAGACTTCAGCAAATACTTGGTATCTTCCCTGGTGATGCTCTGCCAGGTCTGCAGCAATTTTCACTTCTTGCTCGTTTCAGGCTTTTGCCTTCAGTCTGTGAAACACATGCTCAGTTGGATTAAGGTCAGGTGACAGACTTTGCCGGTCAGGAACATTTAGCTGTTTTGCCAGAGAAAAGAAAACCCCTTGGTTGATTTGGTTTTATGTTGAGGATCACTGTCCTTCTGCGTGGTCCTAAAAATGAGGACTATGCATGAAATGGGCTTTTGAGCCTCAAAGACCCTTAAAGCTGGAAGTTAGCACTTCAACCTCAAAGTCATAGTCATTTTCACTTCAATGTGGGAAAAAAGCAATGTCATAATAATTAAGCATCTCTCTTGAACATGTCACATTTCCTCAGTGTGTTGCATATAAAATGATGTTGGTTTAAAAAGCTTCAAGCATGGCTGTGCACGGCATGTACTGTGTCTGCCTGGATTTCAGTTTTAGGCTTCGCGCTACATGAACAAGGCTGAAAGAGGAGATGGCAAACAGACAAGACAACAAATATGTGACGAGGCTCAGACCCTTTTCTCTGAATCACTGAACATGCTTCAAATTGAAAACAGACGTCTAAAGCTCTCCACATGCTCAGCTCCACCCTCAGCAATCCATTTTCGCCTTGCTCGCTATTCCTTTTGAAATTGCATTCTCAAAACAAATGGAAAGTGTAGGTCAAATGAGAGGAAAACAAATAACAGAACTGAGAGTGAGAGGGAACGCCATGCATCTGAGCAAGCACTTGAGTGCACATGGATTTGCAGTGGAAGCAGTTAGATTTCTAATGTAGCTGACAACTTTTAAATGTTCTCCCATCTACACAATGTCTGCATCTAAGAGGAATGTGTTGCTGGTTTCCATACCCAGACTTGGCACAGAGCTGCAATGATAAAGATCTAGTCATAGCACATGAGCGCAGCCAAAACATATCTAAGATCACAACCACAACTACATTTCTCAAACCATTGTACTTGCAATACAACACCTAAACCAAAGTCGGTAAATCCTGACAAAAGAAATCCAAATGACAAAACTCAAAATGACAAGACTCACCTCAAAAAGAAACAAAGAGGGAACAAAGAAAGGGAGCTCAACTATTCTTTCCAGTAACTCTCCCTGTATTTCTGACACTGCTGTGGCAACTCGGAACATACAAATGAGAAAACAATATTAGATGCCGAACACACACCTCTGTCTAAACCAGACGAGACAGAAAAACAAGAGTCTGACTGAAAGGTGTGCCTCTGGGCTGAAACTCATTGGACATGCGACATGAAGGGGTGGGTAAATGGGTGTCACTGAGTCTGTGATTGGCTGGGGAGGAGCTGGGAGAGGCTTGGTGTGCAAGCCGGGGGCTCCAGACTGGGGGCCAATCAGGGGGAGAAGTAAAATCTGACTTTTTTGGGAATATGGGGTGTTTGGCTATGACTGCCGTTGCTGACACGTCATATCACGAGCTGCGGTTACCCAGGGGGGAACTGGGGCCAAAGTCAACCATCCTGCACTGTGAAAACACAGGCACCAGCCTCTCCAGCAGAGAGAGTGGACACAGAGGACTGTGTGCAAGACTAAAAGACGATTTTCATCTCTGCTGAGATAAAAAACATTGGTGAGTGTAAGTTCATCCAAAAAATGTTCAGAGGGCAACACCTGCACGCTACGAACTGAGTCAAATTACAGCTATATCACCTCATCAGAGAGGGCAAAGCAGGAAAAAGCAAACTGTAGCGCAGGCAGTGGAGACAATATAGTGTTTCCCAAAGGATGAAAGTTCATTTGTAGTTGTTGACTCAGTGCAGCTGCAAACAGCTCTAAACACCAGCGGTCAGCTGCAACACAACAGTGAATTCACAAACTGACTCACAGTTGTACACTAAATCAATGCTCTGGTTTTACAGACATTTCAGTTCATTTGTGCTTTTAACTGCCTTTCCACATAGACTTTTGTAAGGAAAAAACAATAATTACAAATATACAAAGGAATGTTTCGAGCAAAGAGCAGATCAATTCCAAATATGGGTAATACTGCAATATCCTAACCGCTGAAATAACCTCATGTAATCCAAGACAATATCTCTGCAATAAAAAACTACTTCTGTCAGGCTTATGGAGACCATCTCAAGTTGAAACAGTATCTGAGCTGTTGATTCATAGTGAAGGTGTAAGCAGATACCATTGTGTCATTGGATGAGATTACTCAGACATAACCATGATCAGCGCTTCTCGGTCACAACTTCAACTTTGAGTTGGGCAATATAGAGAAAATCAAATATCATGATATTTTCAATCAAATACGTTGATTCAGACATTGCAATAATATTGTAGGATTGACTACTGTTGCTTTCACAAAATATATACACAAGGTATTTGATAAAAAATCTAATGTGGATATAATGACTAATTGGGAGAAGGCAAAAAGTTAAACAGCTAAAACAGTCTGGTAATTTCAGGAAATCACACCATTTTACTTTAATGCAGCCTTTAAAAAAACAGTGTTCAGCATTATGAGGCATTTAGCAGTAAGGTTGCAACACTGAACCTTTTCTCATGTGCCAAGTGTGTAGGAGGACTATAGTTGCTGATGCAAAAATGCAAATTGCCCAATCTAGAGCCAGTGTTTGGTTTGGCTGTTCTAGGCTACTGTAGAACAACATGAAGAACTCAGTGGAAGAGGACGAGCTCCGTATGTAGATATTAATGACTCAATCTTAGGTAGACACAATTCTTAGTTTCAGGTGGTTATAAACTAATGAAAACATAATTATGAATATCATACACCATTTTTGCCAAATGAAGGCCCTAAATCCTACACACTGGACCTTTAAAACCAGAAAAAGACAACACTTAGGATATTACGATATCCAAAATATAAGAGGACATTTACGCTCATATTACAAAATCGATACAGATATTTTGCTCAGCCCTACTTCAACTAAATGTGAGGTTTAACAAAGGTTAAGAGAGTTATTACTGTTAATACTAGCTCATAGTGAAAGATTTTCTCAATGTTTTTCCTTCTTGTACAAAACGACTGAGAGCTTTTAAGGACCAGGTTTGAATCTGTGGGTGTAACCCTACTGGCCTATAGAGGGCGCTGGATGACTGCCTGTACTGTATCCATACTCTTGTTGGAGAGGACACCATCCTGCTGCTGTGATATGTGAAAGCTTTAGGCTGTGCTTTACAATCATTGAAAAAAAAACAAACTAGTTTTATGGACTGAAATGGAGGAAAATATAAAGGCAGTGCTGCATGTTGTGTGTCTTGTGGACTGTAAAAACATCTGGCTGTTTATATTCAAACATATAAATAAAGTACAGTGTGTCTTTTTACACATTTTTTCAACAGATGCAGTACAAACAATGGCTAATTTGGAATAGTGACTATATGTCTGATAAGATTTGCAAGACTGTGACATATTTCTATCTAATGTTTCATTGCAACAAAAAATGCAACTTAAAGATTAAAAGGTATGTATCCACAGCAGTCAGTGTAATTTACTGTGCATAGCTTTTGCCGTTAACTATGGTGTTAAACATATTTTATCAGTGTGTGCAATGTGGTCTGTACCTGCGACGAGGGGACATGGGTGCGTCCCGATCAATGGGGCTATGAGGTGAGTAACGTCCTGGGGGTGTCGGGGTTCTGCTGGACACAGAGTTATTTCTGTAGTCTGGAGGGGAGAACTCCTGTGGAGGAAGAGGAAAGCAACAACAAAAGCAAGAGTGATTAAGCATGAAAGTCAAACTTCCTCCAGCGGCTGAAACCAACTTTGTAGTTGAGAGCTGAGGAATCTGTTGAGACCGTGTGGAAGTGCTTAGACTGATGCAATGTTACAGTAAAAGAGTCACAAAAAAGCTATGTTCAGCAGAGGCAGGATATCAGCAGCAGCATTTCTGGATTACTGCTGCTCCAAGCAGTGTATTGGCACTGAACAAATGTAGTGTCCTTGTTTCAGGAAGCTCTAAATCTGAGCAGACTGTGCTGTATGACAAGTCCGAATAAAACAAACTCTGACACCCCATCGTGCAGGATATATTCAGTCAAGATCAAAACAGGAGACATTTATCAGTAGCTTTAATTAGCTCCAGATGGAGAAACACCACAAACAGAGCACCACAGTTTCTTTTTTACTTCACAGCTTGGACTGAAACCTGGAGAAGTTCTTTCACTGCAGAACAAACAACACACTTTGTCAGCGTTTGATTGTTTTTGGTGCCCGTGCTCTCAAAGTTTCTGCTGCATGAGTCACACCCCCACATTCCTCTATCGCGGGCTGATCAGTCTCGACAATCACAGCAACCCACATCAACATTTTCTGTCTTGATTACCATTTATATCGGAGCTGAACTTCAGCCCCTCAGCTGATAGATGATAGATTGTGTGGCAACAGATGTTTGGCACTGACTCTACTGTTGGTCTGATGGGAAAGACAGAGCCTGCATGTACTTCAATGGCTTCCAGATGCAGTGCAAATCTCACAATTATTCATGGCACTTATAAACAGTGTCCCTCGTCACGAAATGAGAGACATTCCACGCGGCTACAAGCTCAATCGGCCAAAGCGAACACTTACAGTACAGTACAAACAATAGCGCAATTCAAGAAGGAAACTGAGTGAAGTCTTAGCTATTAAATGAATAATGTGTGACATTGGACAGAAGAGGGCGCTACATACCTACTGTACATAAGAATTCATAAACTGAAGTCTCAGCAGATGTGCCGGTGACATTATTTTGTAGCTGTTCTTAGCAGAAACTAAAAGGCAGGAGCACACAGTTACAACACTGCGGGCAAAGGTTGATTTATTTAATTATGTCATAAAGGTGCAGGAGTGAGCCACTAGTGAAAGTGACCTCAGGCACATGTTCACACTAAACACTCAGCACACCTGGACTAAGTCTGCACAGCACATAACTCAACTCATACACTTTTACTGCCAGGAATTCCTACAAACTAATTGTTTTTAAACACAACAATGTCTGGCATCTAACCATGTCCACCTGTACCACTGACCACTACTGATCACAGAATGCACACTCATGCACTGCTGCAATATTCAAACTAAAAAAAATGACTCAGGAAAAAAAAAAAGAAAAAGAGGAAGTCTCCAAACACTTTCACAACTTCCAGTTTGCTGGGAAACAAAGCTATTACTTTATTTTAGGTCTGTGCACGGTCCAGGAAAACGTTGACTACGAATCAAACAGCCCACAGACAACTCAAGAGTAC
>JAPZEB010000022.1:30937179-30956514 GCA_029783705.1 Chaetodon striatus | reverse complement strand
GAGTACAGCTTTCACAATAAAAGCTCACTGAGTTTTTCTCCCTCAACCGTCACCAGCTGGCATCAGTGTTAACTCACGCTCCGTCCAAGGGAGAAATGTCTCCACCCAGGTCTTTGAACCCATACATGTCTGAGGCTCAAGTTGGAGCTGATGCTGGAGCTCGATGCTGACACAGTGGCACTGATGGAGTCAAAGATTTGTGTGTCCAATGCCAGCACCCGCTTCCAATTCAGAAACTCTTTGAACAATGTCTCTGTTCTCAATTGAGTCCAATTTTCCTCTTCTTTTTCCTTAGTGAGTGGGCAGATTAGTGGTGCGTGCCAGGAAGCCTTTACCAGAAATGATCATTGGGACGTCTCCCTGTGATTCTTCCCAGGATAAACCAAGCATAATAACTGCAGGCTCATAGGATCACATATTCCATATCATCACAGCACAAGAATAGAGACGTGCATGTACCCTCCTGCTGTGAACCAATCTCAGGGGCATGTACCTGATAGTATATATGCTTTAGGGGTTCTTTCAGGAAGACCTAGTGAAGCCACACAGTATGTGCATATGAGTCCACACTAATGCAAACCAAGCCTATGTTATATAAGTGTCTGGCTACTGAATGTAGATCTTCATGCTCTCCAACAGCTGAAGAATTAGGGATAAAATCACAACTCTGATCTATGAGACTCAAGAGGAATGCAATGAAGTAAAGAAAAACAAATGGAAGAGGGAGAAAGAAAAAAAAACAAGCGCTCCACTGTGACAGCAAGTATGCAGCTGTGATTGAGCTTGACCTTAGAAAGTTCAAAAAAACGTTGTCTGCACCGCTATAACAAGTTGCCCCATCACCTTCATCCTCTCTACAGTCTGATTCAAGCCTTTTATAGCAGTAATCGCAGCACAGCTGGCAATGGCCTTAAACAGAGCTCTCCAAAACATCTTTGTTCTAAAATCATCACTGTTCCATTGTAAGCCATCAAACCATCACACACAGCTGATCTCAGAGCTACAATGCATTTAGTAAACGGCACCATGGCAGTGCCAACAGCATCCCCATGTCTCACCCTCCAACAAACTCAGGGAGGGGCACACAGGCGAGCCGAGGAAAGCCTATTATTTTGTCTTGGATGGAGGTATGTTTCAGAGATGGGAGAGACCATTGGAGAAAATCATCAGCCAATTCTTCCTGGTTCCTGTGGCTGGCGATGGGAGGAAACTCTGATTAAAGCTGCACTGAACTGTAATCAGGAGCTTATAGTCAACATACCCGGGATCATTAGAGTAAGTCACTGGTATGCTGTGCTGGTCTCCAGCTGCATATACAATAACAAATCTCACCTAAACATCTTCCACTGAAAGTTTTGTATTGTACACCTTTATGTGTACTTGTGTGAGTGAAAGTTGAGTTCATGCATGAATACATTCAGACACGCACCTTTTTAAATGCTCAGAAAACCTATTATCTCAATCAGCTTCTTATTATGTGCGAGTGCCCTACACATACACACTATTTTCTGCTAGTTAGTTGGAACAGTTTTGAGTATTTCACATGAGAGAATTCTGAATTCTTTGTGTTTTTGTTTGTGCTTTTTTTCTACCATTTAAAGTGGTTGGCATTCAGCTGGGAAAAAAGGTAATGTTACCCATCGGCTAGGAGTGAGGCCAATTAAATATAGCATAGTATCCTGATATTTTGTATGGCAATATTGTATTAATACACAGACACCAAGTATTTATTTTCTTATTATATAAATTATTAATGTTACAAATACAAATTAAACATTTGGTAGACTACAAGAATATTAAAATCAACTGCTTTTTCGGTCCACTGGATACATCTTGCTGCAATAAAAAGGACTGAAATGGGATAAACAAACTACAAGCTTAATCTTATTAGTTAAACCAGATGTCCCCTTTGGGGACATAATTCGCAGTCGACGAAAGGTAATAAATTGCAACACTAAGCATATTGCAAGGCATTTAATATTGCAGTAATATTGTATCATAATTTAAGTGTCATGATGATATCATGATGCAGGCCCTCTTGTGTTTCCCACCCCTACCATCTACTTGCAACAATTGAGGATTCAGCAACATCTGAATCCAATCTGATGACAGTTGTTGGGTGTTTGCTAATGTTTTCAGGACACTGTCAATCAAATCTGATCACATACAACTAACACAGTACTGTTGAAGCACATTAGCTGAGTTTTTGGGTGGTAAAGTCTTAATAAAACATATGGATATATTCTTTCTTTCTTTCTTTCTTTCCTAACTTTAACTTTGATAACTGTTTATTTAGTGATGTAAATTTAATATTGTAGAGAAATAATTCAAATTTGAAAACAAGCTTTCAGGAGCTATAATGTTAAAATCTAACTTTATGCAGGATGTGTCCCTCTGCTGTGGTAAGACATCTGCAGCAAAGATGGCCGACTACTTGTGGATAGTTGTGTTGAAGCCTGCTGTTTATTTGAATCATCCATCCGTCCATTCGTTTTGTATAACTGCTTTATCCTTGGCAGGGGCGAGGGGGCTGGAGCCTATCCCAGCATGTACTGGGAGAGGGACTTGGTACACCCTTGTGTGTCAGCAAAATGTGACATTAATGGGTTTCAGCTTGATTTCAACATAAAAATCCACGTGTGTTTTCCCTGTTCTGCATGTACTTTATTGGTATGTCAACCAAAACAGGTGTGACCTGACAAAGCCATAACAAGCCACATTTCTCAAAGCAGAAAAAGGGCGTCTCTAACCACAACAGTTGTGCCAACTTGTGTGTTTCACATCACTCTACCAAACCATTTTTAGAAGTGCTTCATTTATTCAAGACCATTGTGAATATCCTCTTTAAAAAACTGTTTTAAAAATCTGTTTTAAAAAATATTCCTCTGCCGCTCTAAAAAGGGTTTTTTGATGACTGAGCCTGAACGTCATGATCTGATTTAAGTGAATGAATGACCAAGTGTGACGGGCTTATGGTCAGGAGGAGGCTCAGTGCGGGAGGGAAAAATAGTGGCTAAACTGTCAAAATATAAGAAAATCACTCTATAACAAGAACAAGCCTCTGTGTGATTGGCCACTTCAAGACACAAACAAACAGGAAATGGTGAACTGAAGTAAGGGCAGCTGTTTCAGATCAAGGCCCATGGGAGACGTTGGGGACAGTGCCAGTGGAGGAGCCTTCAGTCTGGCTCCAAGCAAGCCACTCTGCATCATCATCATTACCACCCTGCAGCTTCAATTACAGGGCATGGGCCAAGCAGCGCACAGGGCCGATGCCTAGGGGAGCTTTTATTTTGGGAAGCTTGATGTTGCTGTAAGAAAGTGCTATAACTGCTCGTTCACTGTCTCCACCACAGACATGACTGCTGTACTACAATGAGGCGGGGGACACCAGACATCCTGGGCTGGGTAATAATCAGAGCTGTGTACAGTGTTTCCTATCCAGCAGTGTGCATTGGTGGAGGTCCTGAGCAAAGACCTGAGGCTGACGGTAAACTACTCGTTATCCACTGTCACTGATGGACCCTGCCCTGTAATTATGTCTGAGCGATGGTGCATCGCTGTGTCCACATTCTGTAACAAATAAAAAATGATTGTTTTGTATCAAAATTCATGTCATTAACATTCTTTAGCTTTTTTATTGCCTCATATCTCACTACAGCTCTTTTATGGAAGGTCTCAGACTAAATAATGATATATAATGACACAACAAGACCAGTGGGCTGATAGGTGCAGACCGACTACAGCTCCTAAAGAGGCTGCTTAAAGTGATGAACCCCTTTCTGCTATTCTACATGTATTTTCAAGTCAAAATTTATTATACAAGCTGTATAGATGAGCTCATTTCCTAACTTTAAGGCATGCTAGGTTACCTTTTTTTTTTTTAAACAGGGATGTAAAACTCTTCATTTATAGTACCCGGTCCATACTGCAGTACATGGAGTAAGCTTTAGAAGTCAAGCTTAATCCTCTAAATCCTCTATAATGCCTTCAACATATATATTCTTGGCCCCAGCATACACTGCGCAGCATTCAATAAGATGGAATAAAATGACAGATCTTTGTCATGCTAATACCTCCCCCTCTCTCCATTCGTTTACCACGGCCACACACCATCAGACTGCTCCAGATATAAACCATATGTACAAGATTAGAGGCCAGATGAGCAGCAGAGAGATGAAGACAACAGGATGACTGTGAGTATACTGTAATTCACTCTGTGCACTTTGGCCACTCTCGGCTAAAACAGAGCTGCATTTAGACTTTTAACTTTCTGCCAGTGTGACTACAATTTCCATTTTTTAATCTAAACTGATTGGCGTTACATTATTACACATTGACTATACACTGACAAATGTACAATGGCTGCTCAAGGAAATATTTGCCGTAAACATCAGATCAAAGTCTTCTGCAGCTCAGCACATGATGAATGTGGATGAACCTGATTGTGTGTGAACCGTAATGGCACAGTGAATAATTTGAGACCCCTGAGACGAGCCAAAGCCGTCTCATGTGACCATAGTGTAGGTGGTCTGAGGGAGGCTCTCACCCACCCTGCCACCAAAAAGTCAAAGACACAATGAGGAATGAATAAGAGTCCGATCATTTATTTATCCAGGAAGGGTGCTGCAAGCAACACATTTTTCATCCCTATTAAATTCCCCACAAGGCTCCGACTGGAACAGCGAATCAAGCTCATTAGACATCTGGAATTCATTATGGTTGGACTAAAATCTCTGGACGACATGATACTTTTAATTTGTGGCTGCCAGGATGCCTCTTCTCATATGCATCAAAAAAGTACAGTGGCAATCAAAAGTAGATTAGTTTAAACCAAAGTGTGATGATTATGAGCTGGGAGGTCCAGATATGATGCCACTTTTAATAGCTGATCAGTGAAAATCCCTCCATAAAGGTGACTGAGCTCTGATGGTTAATGGGCCTGACAGCATCACAACTGCAGTAATTAGACAGAAAACATCTGGCATGTCTCACTCTGGTTTCAGAGGTACAGTAACCCTACTGTCTAACATAATACTATGACTTATAATGCAATACAGCATGATGGAGTACAGCCTAATACTCAAATTTCTACAGGAATTTCCGTGAATGGCTAAAACATAAATCCAAAATGTCAGCAAGACATGCATTTATGGTGTCTCAGTGCAGCAGAATTATTCTTTAGTGTTCAGTGCCATTTTACCAGCTTAACAATTATGATTTATGATGAACAAATGTAGCCTCAGTAACCATTACCCTAAAATGTAGGTGCTGTCCTTTGTAAAACGGGGGGAATATATGCTGACACGTCTTGTTTTTGCTGGCATGAATACACTGAGAGGCAGTTATACACGTCGTTCCCTTGACAACAACTTTTGGAATGTTGACATACGACTCAACCACCTTCGTAAACAGCACCAACTAGTAAAAAGGCCCATCTCTCCCGGCCAACATTTCCCCATAAAACTTGCAGCGCCGAGTGTCCCCATGAGTGCGCTCGGGGGCCTGGAAAGCACCGGGAATCAAAAGTGCCCCAGTTTGCTTTTCCACTCCAGGGGAAAGAAAAACAGGCGTGCTGATCAATCAGTGGGGATGAGGAGAGGCATGCTGCCCGCGCAGTGGCCACAATGGACCCCAAGCTTAACGGCTACGAGTCCACGTGAAAAGGCCCCACACTGTCCAGTCACAGAGCTCACTGTGCAGAGGAGAAGAAAACATCCCTCCACCGTGGCCACGGCCAGCACCGCTCCCCGACACTGGCTTGGCCTAGCACAGCATGGGGCTGCCAAACTAAACAACAGCCCCACTCATGTCAGACCTGAAATAGTACATCATTCCAAGCCATCCTCGTCAAGGAGCAGATATGTATGTCTATATAGCGCAGAAGGAGAAGCCACTCACAGGTGAGGTGCATTTACTTCTATCTTCAGGATTGGAGACTTGTAAAGACTTTCTTTCAACCAATAGTGCGTGCAATATAAAACTTTAAATTTTGATTCCAGTTGAAAAACATAAACTTAGTTCTATTCCTGCACGCCAAGTCTCCATTTCTGCTCCAAAGCAATGACCGCAGCTTTGCACTCCAGTCCACCACAACCTCCAGAATAGAGCAGGACAAAGCCAGCCGCTGGCGTGCAGGCTGTCCCGCTGTGAGAATAGTGGACAGAGAAATGTATGGTATTGAGGATGTATGGATGGATATTTACCCTGCCCTGTCTGGATAAAGAGCTTACTGACAGATGTCATAGAGCCAAGGACACTCTACCGAATTTAGCTTAAAGAGGAAAAGTCTGGTCCGTACGGGTGTCACCCTGCAGGAGCTGGCCATCCTACACTAGGAGGGATATTTATAAAGCAACCACCCTATCCCAGCACAGGATCAGGCAACCCGCTAAGGCAACCCTCAGGAACCTCAAAGTGCAGCAACTGCAAACCCAGACATGGAGCCTGGTCCTAATGGCCCAGCGACGGGTCATGTCTCATGAAAAGCAGTTTGGTTTTGGCCCTGCTCTTCGCAACAGAGATCCTGTTGTGGTCATTTCTTGATGATATAAACAGATGCTCTGAATCATGACGGTGGCCGGCCAGTTCAGATACAATCTCATGCCCAGCTTCCAGGAACCTAGGATGTCTTAGTTCCTTCTGTCATGGTGGTGAGCTTGTAGATATTAAAGTCAGCCAGTCACATCATGGCATGACAAAACAAAACTACAGTTTACAAAGCTGCACCCAATAACCCACATCACTTTAGGATCATAAGAGTAAATAGCTTGACTCACTTATTCCTACAGAGGTTTCCAACATGTCTATAACAATGCATTTTAAATCTCTACAGTTGTCTTTGCATTTTTCTTTGCTCTTGAGGTAGTCAGAAGTCAGGGTAAAGGCCTCGACACACCAAATCTACATCAAAGAACTAACGGCGACAATGCAACATATGCTGACTGTTGCACCACTTCTCATTGCCTGGAGCACGGCCAAAAAAATCCACCTGAAAACATAAAAGACTACAACCAACAGCCAACTGCAGCTTACCTACGAAAGGCAGCAGTAGTCTGTATTCGTCATTCAGAAAGGGAAACCACAAGACCAACAGGACAGACTCAAGATGCTAGTTGGCCAGTTAGCACATTAACAGCACAACCCAATGTTGAAAGAACAAAGGATATTTCCCGTGCGACAGTGAACTATACCACCAACAATTATGAGCCGTTTCTGCTAAAGAGCTCAATGACTAAAAAAATAATCTTACCTACTATAACAAGTTTGTTTTGATCTCATGTTCTCTCTCTTGACTTAGTCACTTTCCTCATTTATGTTTCTCTTCTCATGCACGGAGTTAAATTACCAATCAGTGTGATTTCATTCATCAACAGGCTCTGCTGGCGTGGATGCCAAATCAAAATGCGGAATTGGTCGGGGAAAAAAGCCAGCAAGGGCCTACTGGTGCCTACGCACTGCAACAACTTGGGCAACAGTTGCCTGACATTGGTCAGCAGCCCACCATCAGCTTGTTGTGCGTCGGCCTTAAGCTGGTATTCTGGGACTGTTGCTTCAGGACACTTTAGGAGAATGAAGGCTTCATGCAACAAAGACTTGAACCCACAACTTTAAAAAGATACCAACATATACAAACACTGGACGCACTAACCACAAACAAGAATCAAAAAGAATCCACAGACACTACGTATGCATAGAAATGTAAAACTGTGCAGAAACTGACAAAATCCTTGAATGAGGATGAAGTGTAGTCAAGCCAAATGCTTTTTTATATAAAGAAGTGCAGCGACCAAGCAACATGCAATTCTAATCTTTGAATGTTATCATACATGTGTTCTGCATGGTGCTGCAGGCACTTTGTGACTCTATAACGAGTCACAAAGGACATTGCTGTGTTTGAGCAGCCTCTGGGCTGGCTAGAGTGGTGTGATGGCTTAAGTACAGTTTGGGAATGTCAGCAGGCTCCCTAGTGTCCACTCCGCTCCACCCTGACCCCCGTCTCTTCCAGCTCCCATCACACAACGACAGGCCTTGTGACGCGGGGGAAAAAGCAGCACCAGCCTTCCATAGCCTCTGCCATCACAGCCACTATTGTACACAGGCTTTTTCTCAGGATATCCAACACCCTGGAAAATGGGGGATCCTGTTGCGCATCCCACTCTCCTCACCCAGGGAGCCAAAACAAGGGTGGAAAAGCCTTTTAGGAGCTTTTCAGAGAGGCTGATCACCTGATACAGCAGCACTCTGCACCTCTCAGACAGGACAGAGGCCCTTGTCATGGAGGCTCCACATCTTAGCGCTCACTGAGCTGCTGTGTTCCTGCCAGCCCGAGCAGCATAATGCACAGTGTGCCCATGGCAGGCCTCTTCCCAGCCATTTCCCCACCGAGCGCTCTGAAAGAACTCCACTCACTAATCACAGCACTGCGGCGGGAGGCTCGTCACCACTTTAAAACCAGGGTAGACATCCCTTGGAGGAAGAGGTCAGCCAAAACCCAGAACTCTCATCCACTAGGCTGGATGATGGTAAACACTAAGGCTGTCAGGCATAGACAGCAGAGCAAGCAAAAGAAATCAGCTTTAAAAGTATAAAAAAGGTGGATAAAGCAGTGAATAAACATCTCAAATTGCAGTCTTCTAAAAACACAAAGCTTGATATTAATTCAAAGATACTAAACGAACTGTTAAAAAAGCCAAAAAAGTCCAAGTTGATGTTGGAGTAGAGGGAGATAGAAGGAATGTAATGTCTCCCAGAGGATAACAAGACGATGCACATTCCAACATTAGAAAAATAAGAGAAAAGGGTACATTTAAAAATGGTAAGGAGAATGGGAGAATGGGAGACTCCATAAAAACCACAAACATGTGAGGCCGTCCCGGACGGACAGCTACGACAGGAGCTAGTTCATTCCTAAAGGCTCGCCAATGGAGCCCTCAGCCACAACACAGCTTCTAATGTGTTTTTCGGTAGGCCAATACGGAAGTTTGCTCCACCATGGTTTGCTGGCGGCAGCTTCACTATTTACTCCACAGTGAGGTTTTTTTAATGTGGCTTTGGATAGATGCTGAAAACATCAGCATCTGTATTCAACTGCAGTCTTACAATGCTTTCGACGAGAAATAGTACACTGATAAGAATGTAATATCACAAGGCTGAATTGAACATGAGTTCTTGCACTATTTAGACTATTGGACCATGTCAAAGGACCTAACGTGACAAAAGCCACCACAGTTCACAGACTTTTTGTAGTTTTTAATATTTTTGTCCCCCAAAATGAATGACTATAGACTATCTGTGTAAAGTTTGTCACTAGCGAGGTTTTTTCACATTTCTCCACTGAAGGGGACCACGTCTGTCCACGTCCCTAAAATCTGAGTTTTGTACATACCCCACACAAGCTAGATCAGGTATGTCACTAATACAAAAGTCAATCATGTACAAGAAATACAAGAAACGTACTGACAGGGGAACAGACTTTGTTGTGACAAGTGTGTTCTGTGCTTGAGGTTTCTTTGTCGGTGTTGTGTCAGAGAGCAGCCTTGGCATTAGCATAGTCAAAGTTTTGACAGCAAACATGGCAGTGTGTGCAGTTTTGGATGTAAACCAGACCCTGGAGCTTCCTTCCACTATCTACCAAAAGCCCCATCGTAGCAGATAGTATTGTACGTTTCACAACCATTAAGGCTTCAACTGCCAGTTGACCTACAAGCTAACAAACATAAACAAATAAATGATGCTAACTCCACTTACCATTCTGATACATCTGCTAGTTACTGATTTTGGTGCACAACAGACTCATCAGTCTGGGTCTGACAGATGCTCAAACATGTACTGCTGAATCTCTCCATTGTTTCCTTTAACGTTAACACTAGCCATCTACTTCTTCACCGACCAACCTAGCGCAAGTAGCAGTGAAAAAAACAGAAAGCAAAACCTACCGCAAGCAGTGGTGGTGGGAAGGTGGAGGCCAGATCTAGAATTTCTAAATGAGGAAGAGGGAGTAAATCTGCCTCAAATCCCTTTTGAAAGTTTTTATGAGGGAAAAAAACGTGTTAAAAATATTAGTATAAGTATTTTAAACGTGTCTGGGCGGGAACTTTAAGGTTCCATAAATTTAGCATTGCACTGTTATTGGGTTGTGGGGCTCACAAGAGACAGATTTAGCTAAGACCGAGATATCCTGAGTTTTAGAGCCTAGTAAGGGTTAAGCTCCAAAAGCACAGAATCCTACATTTCCCATAAAGCAACTCAACTCTTCTGTTAAACCCTCTCTGCCTTATGTTCATGCTTGTTAAACATAAGCCCCAAGTTTGCAACACAGACTTCCTGTTGAATTTAAAGGCTTATTCAAAATAACCCTGATGACATCATTATCAGATATTAAAATGCTCCCTTAAAAACTATAGAACATATAATACAACTGTTTTTACAGGCTGAATAGTAGTCTTCGTGACAAGTATACTGGTCTTCGTGTGCAATATCTATGTAGTTCTCCTTTAAAAGCTCAAAAGCTAACAACTGGAATTTAAATTGTTTATTTATTATTATTTTTCACCCAAGGGGCTTCATGGAACAGAAAAGCAAATTTACTTCCAAGTGCAAGGACTTGACACTAGACAACTTTATCATCTTAAGTCTCCAGCTTAAAGTCTGCCTAAGGCGTCAGCCGTCCAAATGAGCATCACATATCACACTCGTGTCAGTTGAATCAGCCTAACAGCAAGCCAGTCTGAGAGCTGATTCATGTCTGCACACACAGACATCTTGCACACCCTCCCTGCCCTAAAACAACTTGGAAGGAGACAACATGCCATGTGGCTTTGCAGTCACATCAAATTAGTTATTAGGAGGGATGCTGTCTTGCATTCCTAAAGACTATATTTTGCTGGGACCAGATTTCATGGCGGTCATGACTGACAGAAGCTTTTTATTTCGACAGAGACTGGTGAAAAATGTTCAGAAAAAGTAATGACGGCATCCTCAAAAGCACCATTTGGACCCCAGTTACATCATGGCTAGACTGGTTCATCTTTCTCACAGTGTGAAAGAGATCAAACTACTGATGTAAGCCATCAGTCTCAAAAAGGTGGACACCATTGTGAGTGACAGTGCATCTGAATCCCATTTAACATGTAAACAACACAAAGAATCCCAAACTCGAAGAGAAATTTTAAAATGGACCTTCTCAGCCAGCGGCCGCTTAGAAGCAGCGCTCCAATGTTTTCAAGTTCAAACCTCTGCATATTTATCTAACTTTATGTAATGTCCAGTGCTATAAAAATGGCTGGAATTCCTTGCGCCATTACAAAAGGTCTTGTATGTTTTTTCCTGCTCTGTCATCTCACATGTTGTATCAGTGGGACCCATGCTTGAGACTAAGCATGTAGGCATAGCTGAAATAGCTGATGATGAACTTTCCCACAACATTTTCTCTCTTTAAATCACTGAAGTCTTTCCAGACGCCCGAGTCCCCTGTCTTGGTTTGTTGCTGGAATGGTAAATAAGCAGAGCATAGTTTAGCTGCAGTCTCATGATAACCCCCACTCTGTATTTTACCTCTTACTGAGACTAATGGGTCTCCATTAAGACAACTAAAGGTTAAGGCCATTGTTTTGACGGAAAGTATTCATTTTTTTTCTTTGAAGCAGGCTCTGAATGAAACAGCTCCAGACTGTTGTTCAGCTTAATGTCAGATATTTTCAAAGACTGACCTTTGTAGCTTATACACTCCCTGCTATAAAAATGTCAAACCCCTCTGTATCCTGCCTTTAATGTGAAGTCCACACACAGTACACTGGAGTCTATAACCTTTTTGTAGGGCATCTTCTGTGGCATCAGAGAGTAACAATTCAAGAGGAAAGGCTGTGAATTCAAACATGTTATTCTTTCAGACTGGGACTGTGCAGTCAAAATAAACACAGAGATCTACAATCGAGAGAAAAGAAACCTTCAGCTGTACGGACTGCAGCTACAGATGAATGACAGATTGGCATTGTGTGGTCATTTAAACATTTGCATGTATCTTTCTGATATTATTGTATTCCTCCTAGATCCAAACCTATATATGTGCCATGATACTTTCTGTAGGAAATCAGCCTATAATCATCTCATCTAAAGTATGAAGTAGCAAACTTATTTTTACAGCGGTGATGGCACAAAGACTGGAACACAATAAACTTTTCTCTCTTGTTTTTGGTTGAAGGAGACCGTAATTTCACGCTCACTAAGAACCAATTGTCCCCATCTAATTAAAGACATTTTACAGCTGGAATTCAGCTGCTTTTTGTTAAGCAGGGTGGACAGTTATTGACCAAACAAATGGTGGACGACTTTCGATGGCATGAATAAGAAAGCCGAAAACTTACTTACAAGAGGAATGAAAAGAGGATTTGGTCACTTTAAGCAAACAACAGAAACCAACCTGTGACAGTGGCCTGGACATCCTGTGACTCCTGTCCTCTGGAGACCATGGACGCAGCTGGACACTGTAACATGAAGGCGACACAGAGTCAAACAGACATATATATAATTTTGGGATAGGCTATATATACCATGAGACAGACAAATATGCCAATCCTCTGACATTTTTTCAAATCATGTTTGTGATACAGTAGTTATCCTTCAACATCTCTGGATGCATTAGACTATTGTAGACCATTTCACAAATCAGTAAGGACAGACAAACTGAAATACTGTATTTAGATATGACTTTTGCACAATGTGATGAAGTACTAGGTATTTGCTAAACTAGCCAAAAACACATTCCTGGCTGGTTATTTCATCCATTATATCTTTTTCAAATGGTTTTCCAAACACAGCATATTTACAATATACTTAATACTACTATTCTATACCAATATTAGGGCTATAACAGTTTGTGTGTCAGACACATGTTGGTGTTATAGCCTATTTTGACCCGTGTGCCTTTTGGGAAACTGCTGAGTGCTCTTACAGTGAAAGCAGAAGTGTTTGAACTATTTTCATTGAAAATACAAGAAAGAAGTTGTCAGTGGCAAAATGTTTTCTCAGTCGTCAGCATGAGGATTTTGTCTGTCAGTGATACTTGCAATACTGTCTGTTCAAAATAAACAAAACATAAATGTATCCCTACAAATGTTGGGTTTTTTTGTTCAGCTGTAGCAAACCTGCAAGGAACTGTGAAACCAGGGTATGACCGTGACTTGTGTACTGTTACACCCATAATTGACTTTGTGATATTAAATTACATATACTGTGATACAGGGTTTCATTCATATTCACAAACATATCATAGCACTGCAGGTTTTCCATGGGAATCTGAACAAATTCCAATTTGATTCAACAGTGAACTTATTTTGAGGAACGGAAGGAATGTGCTGCGCAGTTTTACTGACAATCATAATTCTGTGTTAAAATAACAGATTAAGATGGAGGAGAAAAGTAAAAATGCAAAGAATTCTAATTATATTAATGACAAGAAATATGATGCATGCGGGGCAGGAAGCCTAATCAGTCCAGACGAGTGAGAAACACTGAGTTTTGACTGTGACCTTCTAAAGGTTGTCCAGGAGAGTCAACAAATGGCCATGCAGAGAGAGATCGTGGTGAACGTTCCACATTCTGCCTTTTGTTACACTGAATGCAAACGTTGGAATGTGATATCCTGTGCATATCCTTTGTTACTACAGTACAATCCCATGGCTCCACTTTCTGTCTGTTATTCCCATGTCTATTGACTCTGGGCCTGTTGTGGAGTCAAGAGAGCACTTGTTGCAACCTTTTGTCCAGATACAAGCCTATTTAAGCAGTGAATGGGTGGGTTTCTAAAAAAAAAAAGCTGCAACCGTCCATCTGCAATGTCGAGCTCTACAATGTTCTAAGACTTAATCTTAAACCCTGTTCACACTGAAAGAATTTCTTTTTCATCTAATCTTTCAAGCTGATTGTCCAAAGTGTAAATTAGAAGTAACCAGATCACATAGTGTGAATTCAAACATTATAATCCATTGCTTTTGTTGCTTTTGTTTGGTAAGCTTAGTAACAATGCAGGAGTGGACAAGCTAAGCTGAGGGTTCAGTATCTGTCCAACAACTCCAAATGCTACAATCAAGCCAGTATTTAAGTTCCGCAAATGCTTTTTTAAAGGATTTTTTGTGGTCCATGGTGGACTCTTCATCACAGGAGGTGCATCAAAAACCTCCTCGACATCAAATACGCTTTGCAGCCAATTAGTGTGACTGATTTCTATCTGAAATGCAATAACATCTAAATGATCTGCATGCTTGAACATTGCAATAATGATTTCAACGACACCAGGTTGAATGAGTTACCCCTTGGTGGTTGCAGTCAGCCTGTCCCTCTTCCCGTCGGGGCTGGCAGGAGGATCTGGTGAATAAGGTCCAGGGGACAGAGACACAGGGCTGGAGATGGTGTACTCTCTGTAGTTCTGATTCTCATCTCGACTCACTATAACTGCCTCCTACAAAATATCATACCACAAAAATGTTATTGCATCAGTATCTGTTGAATGTAACTTGATCTGTACTACTGCATTTTTGCCATACAAGTAGCGAAACACTTAAGTGAGGAGTGTAAAGTACACCTGTGAGGATGTCAGCATACACAAAAACACAGAAGTAAAATGTTGTATCCTTAAACATGTCTACAGATTCTTTACTCAGCATCACCATGTTTTGTAGGTGGTGCTTTGGGACTCATTGTGAACTCAATAAAACACAGGAACAAGTGCTAAATCACTACAATGTCTTGTTTTGCTTCCATCTTGAGGACAGTGAAATAAGCAGATATGTAATAAACAGATGTGTGATGCATGCATGAGGAGAAATGAAGTAGCATACCCTGTGTAGTCAAAACAACAAGGTATCCAAATAAAATAGGCGCTAGTGAGCAATGTTGTGGATCAAACAGATAAGGAGAATACTCTTCGGGACATCAATTTGCCATTTGATGTCCAGTAATCAAGACAAACTGTTGAGAGATTAAAGCACTGACCTGGAAGCGTCCGGTGAGCTGATCAGGAGTGCTAATGCCATTAGTCTGTCCAGGACTGGGAGGTTCAGGTCTTAAAAGACAGAAAACACAGAGATCAACTGACTGTCAACACTGATAAAATCTGACAACCCAAATGTTCATTCTCTTTCTATGCAGCATGTGGGATAAAGTCTGATCTCATCAGTGCTGAATTTAAAAACAGAAAAAAAATCATGTCATGCAGTACAGAAGTTCATGTTAAACAAATAAGCAAGGTATTTAAAACCGGTCTAAACGGCATTTTGCACAAGCTGATGTACTCAAAAGTACGTAATATCATGTTCAAGAACGTGCAAGAAAAATGTGAAGAAATTTTTTTTTTCTTGAGGTCGTAAGTGAACTTCATTCGAAGCACAAACAAAAACAGAATTTTTGACATCCCTTTTGCTAAATGTCCTGGCAGGCATCCATCAGTATGTTCCCATGATTCTATGAGATTACTGCAGAAGACGAGTACTGCAGACTCGGTCCCTCTTTAGGAAATATTCTCCCGATGAATCTCGTCTTTCCAACTAGTCACTTTTGTTTTACTTTCTTAAATAGGAAACACATTCTGTAAGCAATTCCATCATTGAATTTGGAGGGGAAAATATGGGTATATGCGCCAATGCAAACACACAGTGCCCCCCTGGCTGCAGGGCCAGAGGCTGACTGGCTTTTGGTTGAGCCCGGGGTAATGAGGCACACAGGAAGGCCTGGATGCCTGTGGTAAATCACCCAGAAACACACCTCTCGTGGCCTGGGCTCCATATACTGTGTACAAGAGAGAGATGGAAAGAAGACAAAAACTGACACAGCATACTGTAAGGCATTTCTTCCTGTCAGAGACATATTAATGTGGAAGGCCTGAAAAAGTCATTGCTTTGAGTCAGGAACTGAAAAATGCTCACCTTGTGCTTCAAACTTCCACTTTCTACTGCTCACTGTAGATCAAAGCACCAGAGGAAGTTCTGGTCTTTAGACCATGAGGTTTTTTTTTAGTTCATTGATCAGATCAGTGTTTAGCCTATAACCAATGACCTCTGGTTACAGGTGTCCACTACAGAAGAAGAATTTGCGTCTCGTGAAAATTCTAACTGTGACTTTACACCACAGAGATGCCAAACTGACAAATCAGCACGTGAAACTCTTAGCTGATTCTCACTGTGCACAGCAGTCATCAAAAGGACCTGGAGTTAACCTGCTTGAGGCAGCGCCTGAGGCAGAGTCTTCAAATATGTGTGCTGTATGAATACCTCTCCAAACTGAGAACTGCAAACATTAAAAAAACATTATACTGACCAGAGTTCAAGAGGACTCAGATCCACTAGAAGCAAAAGCTACATACTTCACGTAAAGCTGTGACGCATATTTAGGATGAGGCAAGCCACTGTTTTATAAGTCTTGGTATTATTGGAAAATTTTTCACGCTAGTGCTGGTATGAGTCTCAGTAATCTTGCTAAAGTGAGACTTCTTTAGACAGAATCATATTTTTCTGTAAATTACTGTTTCATTTTTCAGATTTCATCAGTCTTTAAATAAAACATCAAATAAAACATAAAAAGGCCGTTTTTTTTTTTTTTTATGTTAAAGGGTTTTTTTTGTAGAGCTGTGTCTTTATCTGAGGGTCTACGGTTAGAGGGTGGCATATGCTGTAAAAACCCTCAGTGTCAAATTTGGTATTATGGATTATACAAATAAAATTTACTTCCCTAACTTTCCTACTGAGGTTTGATATGCAGCCCAGTTGCTTTACCAATCACACAAAACTTAAAATAATGCAGTCTGGTATGGCATTTCTTGTTTCTCAGCAGTGTTGTCATGATACTGGAATAACTTCGATAAAATACCTTGAAAGAAAATTAATATTTGATACCCTTGTCAATACCACATGGAAAGTGGACATCGAGGGCATAAAATGTTAGATTTTGTGAAAAGATAAATCTGACAAGGCTACAAAATGACAAGGACGACTTTTCTTTTCTTGGTTCATAGCAGAGAACAGTACAATGACTGTAGTAAACAGTAACAATTATAGAGTGAGCAGGTGCTGCTGGTACCAGTGTATCAGTACCAAAGAAAATGAGTATTGAAACCATTTTAAAAATTAAAAAATGATCTGCATCGATAAATCAATATTTTTTGCTATACTATCTCACAGTGAGAACTTCGAATTTTTGGTGATCAAATAAGATAATGATGCTAGCTGCTGGCTATGTGATGTTATAACTTGATTGCAACTGTGTGTTGCACTACTGCCCAAGCAAATTTTCCCTTGGGGACAGTAAAGTATCTCTTTTCTTATCTTACACACAGACACACGAACACACCGTGATTGCATGCACATCACAGCATCTCAGTATCAAAGGAAAGCTCTACTGCAACCGTATAGCTGTAAAGTAAAGCTATACCCATCAACTGTTGTGATGGCCAACTCCATTAGAGACAACAACTGGATCACAGAGTGACAAATGCTTTGGTCAACATGACATCATCTGCAAGGCATCAATGAACAATGAAGTCCAAACAAGTAGTTGCAAACAAAGCCCAGCCAAAACATTTTCGGGGTCAATGATAAGACAGTGATGGTGTGGTTGCTTTGTTATGTAAAAATAACCCCAGTTAGCAAAGTCTGGGTTGAACACGTCACTGGATGCACCAACAATAAACTGCTGCCTCAGCAGCAGACAAGCCTTAAAACAACTCTCTTCTATTCTGAGGATGAGCTGGTGCCAACTTCTTCCAGTGGGCAACGCCATCTGTGTGATGACGACCAGTACCCACTGGTTTGAATAAACTGCCAGCCAGATGTTGAGCTGAGCGCTCTCACCTAAGCAAAGAACAAATCAAACATTACAGATTTGTGCTACTCAATTACAAATCTCTTGAGAGCTCATCTGAATGTAAATCAATTGGATAATATGCTTGATGTTTGGTACTGAAACAGGAGCCTGTGAGGTTCATAAGAGTCTTGGTGCTGAGATTGCTGACAGTTAACAGAGTGGGATTAAAGACATGGCAGAGCTACACAGTGGCATTGTCCTGGGCAGGGGAGAAGCAATGGTGTTGTTTCTGGCTTGGGGGGAGACATGAGGTCAGCAGGGAAAAATTCGCTCACATGGACGTGGGACATCCAAGGAGGAAGTATGTGAAAGCACACGTGCGTGAGAGTGTGTGTGTCTGTGTGCTGTAAGAGAGAATGACTGAGAAAGAGAGTCGGGGGAGCAACAGTGACAACAAATGAGAATTTAGGGAGGACCTTTAATCAAAATGCCAGCCAAGAGCAGTTCTGGCCCAAAGGAAAACCTTTTTAGTAGCCAACTCACCGCCATCCAAACAAGGTCTTGGCAAATCTCAAAACAGGGTTTATTAAGAGGGACCGGGAAGGGAACAGTGTGGCTCTCGTACACGCTGGCATTTCCCCTGATTACAATCACTTGTTTTTGTTTGTACAGTACAGTGCATGCGTGTTAATGTTAAAAACACTGTACAAAAAGAGGGAGGCTGGGGCGATTGTGGTCTTGGCACAAACACAGTAAATTAGGGGTATTTATATAGGGAATTATTCTGCAGAACGTTGCAGGGCACTGTATTGTATTTTATGTTTATAAATCCAACATAAACATATGTACAATATAAAACTACAAGCCTTGGTAGCATAATATTGTTTCTGTTGCAAATCTACATGTCAGCATACCTTTCCACCACCAGCTGCAGCTGAGTCGAGCTCTTGATCTTGTTCTGCGCCTCCACGTTCAGCATGTCGGCCGTGTTTTCTCCATTGATCTCCAAGATAATGTCACCGGGCTGCAGGTCTGCTTGCTCTGCCTTGCTGCCCCTGTTGACCTGTTGAACAGAAAAACAGTTAGGTCCTACTGGCCCCAGGTCCTTTCCTGAATATATGGCTTTATGGATGCTATCCATCTGGCAAGCATAGACAGCTCTGTATCTCAAGGCTGTGTGGACTATTCATCAGTGGCTGACATTCAGCATTAACAGCTGAGTAAATGAGAAAAGGTGTTGACGACTTGCTTCACTTATTTGCCATGCTCTTAATGCGACTGTCTCTCTCTCTATAACTCACAACACTCATAGTAAATACCAACAGACGCCACAGCGTTTCACACACATGGAACGAGGCAGTGCCGGTCAACAGCGGACAGATTCATGACACCCTCGGGGAGAAGTCATTAGTGTGACACTACTTGATGGTTTGACTGGGTCTGACCTTTGCAACCAGCCTCACCACATGTCAAAGCCAATGCTATACCACCACATCAGAGGGAATTCCACACTAATGGGCCCAAACAACGTCCTAGCCACCG
>JAPZEB010000022.1:30924134-30937079 GCA_029783705.1 Chaetodon striatus | reverse complement strand
GGTTCCTGTGTCCCAGGCATACACACCCAAACACGCAGGCTTACTAAAACAAAGGGCAAAATGAGAAGGCTGACGCTGCAGCTGCTTAAACGTTAGAGAGTATGACACTGGCCACAAAAAGTGTTTGCCTCACAATTAAAAACATCAAGGCAATAAAACAAAGAATGCAAAACAAAACAAATAAAGATCCAATCAGAGTTGAGGAGAGTCTCATTTTACATCTCTAGAGGAAATATGGATGCAAACAGAGTGCCAGTCAACAGTTTGTTTGTCCATTTTTTGCCAAGCAAGAGGGCAGAGGTGCCATGTCTGTGGGCCCACTCGAGAGGCAATTAAGCGTTGCTGTGGTGACCCACAATAGTCCGTGCCTTTTCTGATCAGGACACGCCTGGTTTCACATAAACTAAGAGCAGTTGGGGGTTCTTTTTCCAGGGTTGGTGCCCGAGTGAAACGGGGGCAAGCTATCTTTCAGGCCAACAGGAATAAAAGAGGGCATCCATGTCGTCTCTGAGCCAAGTGCAAACCACTTCAGATGGTCCAACCCTGTGGCTGCTGAACTGCGGGATGGGGGGGAGGGATGGCGGTGGGGGGAGACAAGCCGTTTCTCAAACTGGGCTTTGCAGTGATGAAGTTTCTCTCAGTGGGAATCCCTGTCACTTCAGAGAACCCGTTTGATATTTGAGACAAGCAAACACATTGGTGTGTTGTTTACTGGATAGCAGTAACAAAATCAGACTTAAAGCCGACTTATTCATGAGAGGACCTGTTTTTCTAGCATAAGATGTCAAGAGGGGGCAAACATTAAATGCCTTTGAAGTCAAAGTCTGTGTGAGGCATGGGTACCCTGCCATGGTTTTGCCGTAATTTATCTTTTATGGTCCGGGGAGCTACTGGGAAAGTCTCAATGGAAAAAAACAGGCTGAGGTGCTGATGTAGGACCAGAATGTGCAGTGGGCAGAAGTGGGTGTCTCTGGCATGCAGAGGGTTTCCTGGTGGTGTTTACTGTGTGCCGTCTGCTTACAGTGGTAACGTTTCCGCTTCTTCTATCCCATCTTCCCTTTTTTTAACAGTCACTGGAAAAGTATAGTCAGTAAAAATAACATGCACATGCTGAAGTATGAATATAGTGATGCACGTGGTAATACACGAGTTAGCACAGAAACATGAACCCACACTCACAGACTGTACTCTGCGACCAGGAACCCCTCACCTCCCACCTCAGCTTCCACTGCAACTGTAATCAGTGGTTTCCTTCTAATGTAATCTACTTCCATTCTATTCTAACGGGTTCAGTAGTCAAGGAAATAGGTACGAAGCAGCCCACGGACACAAACAAAGACAAGAAAAGAGACGTAGTGAGGAGGAAGTTGACTTTGCATGACATGCCATTACAGGCTGTGTTTTGACAAAAACAGAGGATATGGTTTGATAAGGTGTGACTAGGTTCAGCAACAGGGCGGCTGTTGACCAGTACCTTTGATACAGTTATGGCTTTCTTGAAGTCCCGTCCTCCATATATTCTGAAGCCCCATGGTGAAGGGCCGATAAGGTTCACAGTCAGCGCCATTTAGTGATCAGGTCAGCACACACTCTTGTCCAAACCCTGAAAAGGAAAGTGAGAGGATGAGCGTGAGATTGAGTGCGAGTAACATGTTGGACATAAACATGTGCACAGCAGAATGCTTTAACATGCTTCTGCTGGCCAGGCTCAATATTAGACCAATAGGTGAAGACAGGGAACATTTGCATAAGCCGCCTTTCATCTCCAGCAACACTTCACTTCCACTGGCCTAAGTCCCCTTGACATGGATTGTGTAACCACATCAAATAGGAATTGGAAGAATCTGAAACCAAAGACACATGACTAACATTGCTAAAGTGCCTGCAAAGCCGAGGAGTTTCATTAAATCCAAATGCTCCGTCAGGACAGGGGAAACAAATGCAAACAAAAAGTCGAGCAAGCACAAGAGGAGTTTCATTGCGTCTCACTGTGACCATTGTGTTTAATGTTGATGCATACAGTGGTGTAGTATGATACACGTCATGTAGCATGGTAGCCCTTTGAGACTTGTTTATAAGAATGGGCTGTCATATATATATAAACTTGTCTAACAATTCAGTTGTTTTGTAAATCTGTAGTTCCTCAGTGGGTATTTTATACTTGTATGGTTAGGGTTTGCACGCATATTTATAGATTTTGCTTTCCACAAAGTCTGTTGTAAATCTGTGAATCTAAAACTGTAAATCTAGTGTTTAAAATCACATAATGGGAGACGCCAATGTATAGTGAAACCATGTGAGGAGTTTTCATTGTTCTAATCTCTTGTGGACACATTTTTCTGAAAAGGCATTAATGCAATATTGTAACATTATCCACCGGCCTTTTTGCTCTCCATATGTGATAAATGATTTAATCTTAACAATATTCCGGGGTTGACGGTCAGCAATGACTATCACGTCATATGCTGAGGCTCAAGATTCTGTTTAATGTTTAATGTTGATGTTTAATCTACAATTATCTATCTATAATTGATTTCATCAGTCACAACTCTTAAGGAGAACTATGCCCATTTTTTAAATTCATACATTATTTCTATCATCTAAGACAGTCCAAAAATATCAGTAAACATGAACAACTCTCACAAAAATCCAAAAACTGGAGTGCTAAAACTCAAATTTGTGATGTCATGGCATATCAAGTCTAAAGCTGCTCCACAGACAATGAATTAGGAAAGATCTTCTAGCGAGAGCACCCTGAGGAAAGTTCTGAGTATATGGGTACATGTTCTGTTTCAGAACTGAGAACACTACAATAAAATAAAGCTCATTTGGGTATAAAAAAAAGAAAATCCACAAAACCCCCATCCATTGTCTAGTTACAGACTTTATACTCTACGACATCACAAGTCTGAGAGTTACTCTCTCTGGTTTCTGGCCTTTGAGAGAGAGTAGCTCATGTTCACAAATATTGATTGAGCTTTCTTAGGCCATAAAAATAATATACTGGAATTCCTAATTTAGGTGATGTTCCCCTTTAATCTACACAGCTACATGACAAGATGGACAGATTCCCGCTGATCTAGATCTTTAATTACTTATACCACTGGATTGAGCTTTCGAAATATTACACGTTGCAAAATCATAATTGGTAATGACAGTGTGTTGTGCACTACTGTTGGTGGCATTTTTCCAGAAGTCACCAAAAGCTTCTGCAAGAGCTCATTAGTGAAAACAAGGATCTGTTCAGTAAATACTGCGTGCTAAAAGCTAGGATCTTTCTGTTGATTTGGCAAGGATTATTGGCTATCCAGCTTTATAGTTCTTTATTCTAACTGCTCTATGAAAAAAAATACCTGCATGTGTTTGGGCATTCCTACCAACAAGTCACTCCTTCAGTTATCACCATGAACATTGTTGACAGGAACGGCATGACAAGGATGATAAGGGTGCCTATCGGCACGGCGCTAAGGATAATCAGATGGGTTACAAACATGACGCTGATGTTGGATGCACACCATTCTCCACTGCTGTCGTTGAACATCCAAACTTAGATAATCAACTGAATTCACTGTTACCTTTTACACTATCTTCTAAAATATCAGTGGGCCGAAACTGGAGCAGAACATGCTTTGCAGCATTGAAATAGTTGTGCTGACGATGCTTTTCAACTTGAGTATAACCTGTGATTTAAATGCCAGTTTACTCAGACTCTGCTCACAGGTGTAGATGAAGCTTGTCTGTTGTATGACTGCATGTAGAGACACAAGAGCTCTGTGGTGTACGGTGATGATGGGATAAACACAGGTTCATAAACACATCAACACCTGCACAATGTAAGCAAACACACACACAGCTGCTGTGTCTGAAACTCAGCTCACTGAGAAAATGTGCATTTATTTTAGCTTTAAGACATTAGTGCAACAAGTAATATATAGGTGCACACGTAGACAATGACATAAGCTATTTTAAGTATAGAGTACTTCTCTTGAAAAAAATAAAATACGTACACCGAAACCGTGAAAATCGTCTATTGCTGAGCTTACATGACAGACAAAGTGTGATCTGGCATCAACCTCTTAACGTAAATGCAGAACTTACACCTAAAACTTGACTGCTGCTTTCTACAGAGACATAATGCCATGCTGGATTTATTTTCCAGATCATTAAAAGGTTCTATATATGAGTTTTTGAACATTAATATAAACAGCGAACCACTATTTGATATGTAGAGATATAGTGGAGTAATGGCGTCCCAAGCAGAGGATGAGGTCAGGCTCCCTCTATGTGTGTCGTTTTCTGAGCTTTTTTTCTTGGGTTGACAGTCTGGCCACACACGCATGTGACTCCATTTGTGCAGCCCAGCAGCTCACTAATCACCGCCGCTCTGCATTACACTCACAGGGCAGTTACCACTGATAACACCACCAAGGGCTGGGACACAGAAGCATAACGCCCACTTTTCAGTCCCCCCTCACATTAACACTGTTAGCTCTGTTAGCACTTTAAGCACTGTTAGAGTGGCTAGCACTATCTCCATCTCCATGTTTGCTTGTGAGATCAGAAGTAAAAGCCATGTGCACACAATCCGGGCTCAGACTCTGAACGTCTTATATTGCAACTTCAAGATAAATGACATTTTAATCTGGATTTTTGGAAATATATTTATTATTATCATCATCATAGTCATTTCTATTATCTTAACATGTCAACACTTACCACAGCTTGGAGAAAAGCAAAGTCATGCAGTGGCATAAAAGCATTTAGCAGATTAGATAGTGTCCAGTAATTACAGACTCACCATGATTTTGCACCTCTGAATACACACTGTAGGCCTAACCATATCAGTTAATCATGTGTTAATATCTGATGATCAATACAAATTTTACCGTCATACTTGAATGCTCGGGTTGACCCAAGCACTGCATATCAGATAGTGCAGACAGAAATGCATGTTGTTGCTGACACTGATGTGTAAATCTTACTCAATGGCTTTAAATAAAGTAATAAGTCTGTCAATGATTACAAAAATTGCATAATAGTTATCAAAGCTTCTAAAATATGAGGAGCAACGCTTCTGGAAATCACAGACCCAACTCAAGTAAAGTGGATCTAGGACATCAGCCACGCTACTCCCCTAAAACCCTCCAAACACTGGCCCATTTCATCGGCTGCACATTCCACAAGTGTTTGGGACACGCAGTGCAGGCCCAGTAAATCATTAACAGTCTGGGCCAATTAGCAGGGTTACTGGGCTCACCATCATTAGGGTCTCTTAATTGCTGTGGCCTCCAGAAATAAGTGCAGTTGTGATAATGACAGGGAGCAGCCGCCCCAAACTTTCCCAGCCTCTGGGGTTGTCAATTAGTTCCATGAGCTTCTGCAGCTTGTCCTATAGAGCGGCCATTATCAAACGAGCACCCTGCTAATTCTCTGCGTAAACGTTCACTGTTAGCATCATAAAAGCGCTGGTGGTGGATAATGTCAAAGTGAAAGGATGGTGAAAGTATGCGGCAGAGCGGACAAACAGCGCAGAAGAAAAACAACACAGTGGTGGTGAGGATAAGTGGCACACTCATGAGCTGTGCCTAATTGACCAATGATGAGGTTTTAAGACTACACTGCACTGGTGCTGTTCGCATAAAACAAAGTGCTGAACGCTGTTTGATGAAACCTCGCCATCACACAAAAGTACTGTTGGGCGGCAGCCAAGACACATAAAAGGTGAATTCTGTTCTGGTAACATCTCGCTGCTTTTGCTGCCATGCCAGTCTGGCAGCACAATTCAACACACCCAACACAATGAAAAGAATTCTAGTCATGAAGTCAATTCTATGGCTCGCAGGTCAGCATCCGCCAAACGGCGGGAGGTCAGCATGAGGAGAATGGAAACTTGTACCGTAGGTTAGTGAAACACTCTCGCTTCTGACTATAACAATGACAGGTTTGTAACTTACCTGCATTCCTACATACCAACAAACAGCAAGGTGCCAAGTTTGACAGACTACAAGAGGCTGCATCCAAATTTCCAGGACAGGTTTGTCCATTGGCGCATACAGACAGTTAAAGCTACCTAAAACTACTGTAGTCTAATATAACAGCTAGGCTAGGCCTCTCACAACTTAGAACTTAGAGGTCAGCAAAACCTACGAGGTCATGCCTATAAATGGTATGATATTGCTCATTTTGTATATATGCATACATAAACGCGTTTCTTTACTTGAGTGTCACCAACATTTTAGCCAACCTGAGGGCAGACTTAAAGACAGGGTTTTCCCAATCATATAAATTATAATTAATTATAAGATGCCCTTAGTGCCAAAAAAAACAAACAAAAAAAAACAACACTGTGCTGAGACATGTTTTGCTCTCATTTCTGGTCGCACTACTTCTGTCCTCTTGTCTGCTCTCTTGTCAGAGTTTCAGCATGGGCGGAGCTCAGGCAGCTCCTCCACACACACACACACACACGTTTTAATTATTTATTTAAGATATTTTAAAAAATCATATTCAAATTCTGATGTCTGATTATTAATTATTCAGACGTAAAAGCTCATTGCTCTTTGAAAGGGTGTATCATCTTATCAGTGGCATAAAATGGTCTTTAAATGACAATAATACTGTTATCACCATTATTTTTGAGACGATATATCATGCACCAAAAATAGTTACTGTGACAGGTCTTAAAACAGCACGGCAATAAATCAGACATCCTACACTCATAAAGAGGTGTTGATTCAAATTTAGAGGCTCTAGTAGGCTGTGCTGTGTGAGTGTATTGCAAGAGTTGTTCGTGCTAATTTATAGCACTCAAATGATTAGCTGATTAACTGATTAGTCAAATGCCAGAAAAATTATCTCAGCAACTATATTAATGATTAACTGCTTTCTGAATCAATGACATTATCTTTTTAGTTCAGGAAACAAAGACATTTCATTACACAAATATTTTATGGCTATGTTTCAACGAAGAGCTTTACTGGCACATGATGACCTACAGTGAATGTCCAACAAATCAAATAAAAGACTATAAAACACTTTGATGTTACGTACTAGACACTTTATGAAATTTAATGTCATGATCATTATGACCAAAATTGTCACAGTTATCAGTATTATCACAGTATTGATAGAAATGTGCTGAAAATGTTGAACAGGTACTGGTATACATGCTGAAATCATTTCACCAAAATGTATTTTAAAAACCACAAATGAAATCAGCAGCACTATTCACCTTTTGTTTGCATCAACCTTAAGAAATAAAAACAGCCAATATTTAATATAAGCCATATCAAATGTGCATTAACATCAAAGACAGCTTGTCTGTGAAATGCTTGTGCGGTATCATCACTGGGTTTGCCAGCTCTGTGCCCGCTCCGTAAACAACACAAGAGCAAAACAAACCCACGCTGAATGTTGTGACGGCGTCTGGAGGACTGTTGCTCACTTTGGATGATGCACGAAAGTACTGTGAGTTTTTCACAGCACAGTAAATAAACACAGTTTAAAAGATAATTAAAATTTAAAAAGGTAATACTAACTGGTTTATCACAAAACCAGTAACCATTTTATCCCAGAACTGGTACAGAATATTAGCTATAAGCAGCTTGAGACCAACAAAACTATTTGGATTTATGTCTTTCAAAGAAACAAACCTCAGTGTTGCTACTCTGCAAAGCATACGTAAGAGTGCCAGGTAAAACAAAACATATTGAGCTCAGGCATCGCTTGGCTCAGACTGCACTTCAGTTTCCACATGGACAATTTCACTCACTGGGAAAAGTCTAAGCCCGTCATATATGTACACTCTATATGTTTAAAGGCCTTTTGGCACTTGTCATATGATTGAGAGATTGTCCCTACAGGCAGAGGAGATAGTGGAGGTATGAAGGAGAAGAGCAGGCCTTTCCGAACGTTGGATTCAAGACTCGTTGCTCCAACATGCAGAGAGCCCCAAGGGTTTCATTGGCAAACAGTTTTCAATAATAGATTTTGTGCTGGTGGTTAAAAACTAGTTTGTCAAAATCATAGATTTATGTTGCTCATCTCAAAGTTCTGGTGAAGCTGAAACTATTTTTTATATACAATGCTACTCTTTGAAATACTGAATGAAACCATTTGTCAGTTATTCTTGAATTAGGATACTTACTGTATAGCAGAACTAAAAAAAATGTTGCATTGCATTTGCTCCATGTGAGTGTAACTGCAGCAGTATTGTAGGTTTGTGGCCATGACTAGTAATGAGAAAAGACACGTGCTACAAGCCTCTGTGTAACTCCCTGGTGGTCTGAGGCGGTGAACCTGCGTGTTATTTAGGCTGAGGCTCGTAGACACAATAACACCTAACTGATGTGCAATCTTCAATTTAGCATGTTTACGTGACATAACAAACCCATAACGTGCAGTTACGGGTAGTTTAGGCTGAAAGAGTGAAACCTGCAAACACAGGTCTGAAACTATGTGTGTAATTTAATGGAGCGTGTCAAAAATTATGACTAACCCCTGATGAGTCATTAACTTTGATGAGCATGTCACTACAGCACAGGTTTTGCAACCAATGCTGACGGTTATGTTATTATTTAAGAATAAAAAAAATGCATTATGTGGACAGAGTACACGGCTCGCTAAACATTCAGAGTAAAGTGGCCGACCAATAAATATGCACATTGCAGGAAACCATTAACGTCATTATGTTAAACAAAGCTAATCCCAGAATTAACACCTCACTCTTTCCAAGGAATGTAACATTAGGAAAAACAAGTTGCTACCATATGTACTGTGATGGACATTAAATATTCATGAAATCTGAATGGCACTGGATTAACTGCGTAGATAGCTGACTAAGCCTCTGTATAATGAAATGTCTGGCCTCTAAACCTGGCCACCTACATCAACTCTTCACCTCCTCCCTGAATCACTAGAGCTCTTCACTGAGACTGTTTTTCTTCTCCTTGAACTCTGGGCCAAAATCCACTAGGCTGAAATGAACAAGCACTGGCTCTCCGACATGCTAATACTGAAAGAATGGCTGATGAACATAGCAGACGCAGTACATCCAACTGAAAGCTCTGGCTGAGCTTTGATGCAAAGACACACACACTCCCTCTCAGATGAACCGCTGTGGCTGTGGGGGAATATTCCTGGTATGAATCACACTTGTCAAGGCCCTCGCTGGTGGCCATACGTTGTGAACTTTCCACAGCCCTCATCAGTGATGCAGTCTGATGTTGACTCTACCCTGTGTGTCACGCACTACCCTGACAGGTCGGCACCTACCTGGACACACACACCCTCTGATTTAAAAAGGAGTGGAATGCAATAGTGAGCCTCTCCCTGGACTGAGCCGAGTGAAATAACATTCTGGGCATTCTCCAAATCACACCCATTTGGTCAGATATAGCTGCAGTCACTAGGGAGATGAGAAAATATCAAACAACAACAAATGATGTCAAAAACAGGGTGTTGGTTGATGAGTTTCTGTATCGATAATAGCACATGTGTCATCAAAATAATTATACGCTGAGCCATACCTGTAATTTTTGTGGGTTACTCCCTTTTAAGTGAGAACTTTAAGGGTGCACCCTCCTGCAGGGTTTCATACTGCATCATAATCTTAACAAAAAGCCACACTACAAACGCTACAAATCACACAATGCCTCATGGGATTTCTGGTGCTTGTAGTATCACAATTCCTACACATTTTTACAAATGAATATTTATAACTTTTCCATGACTTTATTTAAGTAGTTTAAAATAGCTAGGCCTATACAGCAATCATAGAGCACATATGGTCTACATATACGGTAGCAAACGTGAAATCTGTACAGACGCTGGCAGTCTGTTGAGCTGCCATTTGGTTGTCTTGATGCTGTTTCCCTTAAGCATGGCTGACCAGAGCCGTGTCCCCCATGTCGCCAATGTAAAATGTTTAAGTACAAAGCCTACACCAGCGCAGGTAGGGTCAGCCTCTCTCGAGTCATGTTTTATATTTGTCGCTCAAAACCCCATCCATTATTAAACAAGCACTTCCCATACATTTTTGGATAAGTAAATGGCTATCGCTTGCTAACTTTCCTCATTCGTTAAGCCAATATGTATTACATGATACTAGGAAGCAGGACAGATTTTCAGAATTTTACCTGATGATAAAGTGAAATCAATTCAAATTGCCTATCAGCACTTTGCTGCAGCGCTGCTACAGTGGGCTGGATTGTGTCCACTGCGGAGTTTGGTTTTTAACAAGACAAGGACACTGTGGTAGTGGCTCCACTTATCTCCCTCTGCATCATCGTCATCTGGAGATCATGTTTCTGCTGTTCACACTGAACAGACTCCACACTCTGCTGCTTGGCAATCAGGCTGTTTCACCACATCCTCTGCATGCACCATTAGGCCCTCCTCACAAAAGACACACTAACTGCCACTTTGTTCTTTACATGCACGCTCTTGAAATACACTGATGCAGCGGTGCACCTTGGTGCACTGAGAGGCATGTTTTATAGCTGGTTAGAAACATCCTGTGCCGCACAAACTGCTGTTTCTACTAATTTTGACGTCATGTGAAAGACAGAACAGTCAGAAATATCCTGCGATGCTTCTGCCTCAGCTAAAGCTGAAAACCACACGCCAAAAAATGCTTTCATCATTCAGACTTAACAGATAATACTAACTTCCTGCATAACTGTAAACATCTTCATCACAGAGAAAAGCTGCTACAACACAGTAGTACTTAGCAGAACTAAAAAAGAAGACTGTAATGTTCTTTGCTTCGGGTAAAACCTCAATGCAATTGTAAAACAAACAAATTCTTTCCCTGAGTTAGAAGGTACAGTAACAAGTTTTCCCTGTTTTCTTAAAAAGCCACTGCTTTGCTCTATCCAAAATTACAGTGGTCTGTTTTTGGTTCCTGGATGGCTTTATCTGTATCCTATGAGTAACAGCACCATGTTCTCTAAAATAAAAAAAAGCACCAGGGAACAAACACACTATAAAGTGAGAGGAGGTAGAGCATGCACATGAAAGGCAGCCGCATCCAATCACAATGGGGAAGGTACACAAACAGCAGGCGCTGGGGGTCTGGGAATATGAGGTTTCATTGGGACTGTTCTGGATTATACATGAACTCTCTGAAACACCTCAAAGTACTTTCCCACCTGCTGAGCTCGGAAGCCAGGTCTATTTATTTCCAAATGTTTGATTAAGTGAACTGGAGGAGCAGCCTTGTCTAGACAATATGAGGAAAGACAGTGAGGATACTACAGTGTTGAACTTGAACTACAGTGGACCAGGCTGATTCAGAGTCATCACCCTCAGCAGGCCACTTTCAGAGGAGGAGTGAGAAGATAAGAGCTTCACCAGTTGAACTTATGTGACATAAATACTGAGCTGAAAGATTGCTGAGGTTGCACCTGGTCCAGCCCCTCCACAAATCACACTGACTGCGTAATGCGCAACAAATAACCTCCTCTGCTCTCCTGGATACGGATGCATTAACAGGGTGGAAGGTCTACAGTAGGTGCTGGAAACTAACTCTCTGTGTGGCCTCAGGATTTTCTAGTTAGTTTGACTGACTTTTAATTTCCACTTATATCACGCATCAGTTGCCAAAACAGCTCATATGTGAGTACTGCATACTTTAACTACGCATACTTGGCATCAATCATATTAAGCAAGGCTTCAGCGCATTCTCTGAGGTTCCCACACTTTTTATGAACAGATATGAGTCTCTTGGGTTTAATAACTACAATAAATCTGTAGTATATCACACTACCTGCCATAAAGGCAACACAGCACGTACGTTAGAGACAGAAGTGTGATATATAATGATGCCATTAGACAATAAAGGTGAGAAAAGGACACTCACTTGGCACCTCAACAAATAAAACCCACAGAAGTTTTGCTTTAAATTAAATTCAGTTAGCCAAGAGACTATATGGACTTTGAGACACTTTTATTGAAGCCATGTGTACTTACCAAGGTGAGTGCAGTGATTTAAGGTGCCTTCTCCACCTGTTAAACCTCGGCGCGCTCCTCGACAAAGCCCTGAACACACACCCAGCAGACAGCAGGTCCCACTTCACCTCAGCCTCAAACAACACCCGCTTCCAACAAGCGACCAAACAAAGCAGAAAGCAGCTTTACGAGTTTCCTCCGTCAGTGTGCTGAAGCACTGAAGCGGTGATGAAGCGCAGCTAGTCCCCCGTCTCTCTCTCTCCTGTTGTTTCAGATGTGAAGGTGGCACGCATGAACACCACCTGTGGCTGCGCGCGCAGTGGTATCACTGGGATGAGCTCGCGGTGCCATGTGCTATTACCAAAATAAAAGGTTTGACACGGGCAGCATAACTGGGCGTGTCGGAGCAGAGAGGAGGTAGGAGAGGAGAGGAGAGGAGAGGAGGGTGCCGCAGTGATAATTGAGCCATTTATCCTGAGAACACACTGCGGCTGCGTTTGGTGTCCGCGCGCCACCTGCTGACGGCGCCGAGAAGAGCAGCTCGCGCTCCAACCTGAGGCACATCAATTAGCTGGTGACGTAGTCAACCTCTCGGTCCTTCCTGTTTCCAGCTTGTTAATTGGAGTTAATGGCTTTCACCTGGCGTCACAGGTGCGAACTGATTACGTGGTTAGACTTTCAAACTGGTTTGTATCAAGTAAATGTCGCAGGTAACTGCAGTGAAGCACAAAAGAGGAGCAAGCACACTACGTCTGCTATAACCCATACTTCATTTGTTAATGATTAGATGAACTTAAAAACTTTTTTATTTCCATATGTAGAAAATTATTTCTCACCAAATCAGCCCATTCAACAAAGAATATAGACATTACACTCACAGCACACACAAAATACAAATACACTGCAAAACAAATAAATAACACCATAAAGAGCCATTTTAGACATTATTCACAGCTGAAAGGTGCTACATGTAGTAATAATAATAATAATAATAAT
>JAPZEB010000022.1:30903652-30916232 GCA_029783705.1 Chaetodon striatus | reverse complement strand
GCATGTGTGTCGCAGGATCAAAAGAGAAGAAACTCCATATTTACCGTATGTAGGAGCAGAGGACAGTGGCGTGCCAGCAGAGCGATGGACAGGCTGCCTTGCTGCTGATGAATTGCTGTAAAAGTGAATACAATATAAGCCTTTTGTATTTATATTACTGTCACTGTGTCTCCCAATCAGTCATACATGCACATAATGAAATACACACAGCCCTATTGTGCTGGGCGACAGTGTGTGAGCAGTTTTACTGTACAACACATCTGGTTGCGGCTGGTGGTTCGCATACACTGGACAGAGATGAGACAAATAATCAGACAGCTAGAAGGCCATGCACATGATATTGTGTGACTCATATTTTTATCCTTGAATTGAAAATGTGGTTTAGATGAAGTTTGGAGCATAAATCATCTTCACAGTCCTGAAACTCCATTGATGATCAGAATCATGAGTCTAGCTGTTTGAGAGTGGATCCAAAACCCAGAGCTTCCTGCCTGGCTTCCTCTGAGCTCATTTACATACTTCCAGACAGTGTTGTTTTGTATCCCAGTATTTGCAGCTGGACGCCAACAGCTACACAACATGTCTATATAAAGCAAACAGCAAAAAAAGAGACAATTTCTTCCTGCTGTTTGGATTAATTTGTCCTTAGCAACAGGCTCTTACAAAAAAAAAAAAAAGCTCCTTATCCCACCGAGCCAGAAAAGGTCAAAACCCATGAACTCAACTTAGCAAACAACAGCGAGAATCCTCTGGGAGAGCATTACGCACATGGTGAGAAATGTGGAATGCTGTCTGCTGTTTGAAGTAACAAATACTGTACTTGAACTTGTTAAAGTTCAACAGCTTCCTAACAGAGTCCAGCACAGAGAGTCACCTGATCCAACCCACGGAGCAGGTACCCTGCAAAGTGTTAATGTTTATGCTGTCCAGTCGCAGCACTGGGTCTCTTAAAACAGCAAGAAGCAATGGGGAGGTACTCCCACTTGATGAAGCAATGTCAGAGTGGATTAAGAGGCTGGGTGTTGGGCTCAGAGGAGGTCTGTTATGTGGTGGCTGACCCAGGCCTTATCATTAACCTGTCCTGCATGTGCCTCCATAATAAAATCCAATCCAATAACATCACTTTAAGACTCCTTAATGCATCAGTAACATCATTGACATTTAGTTATTAAAACTGCTATCAATTTCTTAAGCAGCATACAGCACATATGTCTCTCTGAGCTCCACTTGTTCACTTGTTTTCATCACTCTAACATGGACAGAAAACAGGAATGCTGCAGCTTTGTACAAAAATAAGTAAAAAGTAAAATGTGCCAAAAAAGGCATACTATTTATAGTCAGCACTGAAAGCTCTGAATCTACTTTAAACAGTATTATTGCTATGTGTAAGACAAACTACTCAATCTGAGTGAAACTGATCACTGTCATGTGATACTGCATAAGTACAAATTACACTATAAATACTTTTAGTGGAATGTATGGTAGAAAAAAAGCATCTCAAATGATAAAACTATGTTTAAAAGGTCAGTAAATATGTCATTATAACCTGCTGAATATCATTTGGAGCAATCATATTCCACATTGCTTTCTTACATAGCATTGTCACTGACCTGTAGTTGGTAGTCCCAGTCTTTGGAGCAGTTACCGGATCCCTGTCTCTGGCCTCCTGAAAGCAGAGTGAACATTAAACACAGTTTGTTCCCTGCAGCTAACTGTATCTCACAGCTCAGAGGAAATCTCACAACAACTCAGACAAAGTAGAGGTGCTGACCACTCCCAAAGGAGCAAGAAATCCCCTGGGTCCTATCCTCCTCGGGCTACAAAACAACACCATTCACAATCTGTCTGAGCTGCCTGTGATTCCAGTCAAATCACAGCCTATGAAGCAAATGTAATCACACAAGAATCAGGAACAGAATGAGAATCATAAATGTTTTTGGCATCCGCTCTGTCTAAAACAAGCACTGTGGGATTGCAGAGGCAAATTCAAAAACAGTGTCAAAATGATTGCAAAAGTTCTTAATTTTTTGGCAGCCAAATTTCTACTCAATCAAGTGGGGTGTGAGTGCAATTTGCAGGCAGGTGATTAACACAGCAGATCAATCCAAGAGCAAGGCAGGCAGGCGATTCCACGGCTGTCATCCAGGTCACAGAGGAAAAAAAAACATACGTGGCTATGAAGCTAGCAAGCAGGGAGGGTCTCACTGAGACTCGCAGCCTTCATTGAGAGTGGGGGAGTAAGGGTGAGGGTGGGTGAGGATTCTGCAGCTGCTAGATTGGGGTGTGAGGAGGAGGGATGCTTCAGCAGAGAGAGTCAGGAGGGGGGCTCAGTACCTCACCCCGGCCTCGACGTTGCTTCTTCTGGGAAAGTCTCCTCTCCAGGCCCTGGATCTCCGAGTCCAGCTCAGCCTCAAACCGACTCAGCTCAGAGACCAGACTGGCCTGAGCCAGAGCAATGATGGAGTTGGAAGGGCAAAATTAAAACACTAATACAGTGAACTAAAACAATTCTTGGAGCTAATGGTGTCCCTTTTGAAAGATTTTTAAGATGAAACCTCAACAGGGGGAATGCAGAAATAAAATGCTGTCAAAGCAGCTCACCTCAATAGAAGGGGACTTTGGTGTCTCAAGTGGTTTCTTCGGGGATACATGAACCTAAGAACAGAAAAGGAAAGCAATAACAACGTCACCGAACATTTTCTCCTATTGCAATTTGTTTTATTTGACTTGTTAAAATCTGATTTCAAAGGAGCAGTGTGTAAGATTTGGGAAGATTGCAGATTGCAACCAGCTGAAACTTCTCCAAGCTCGAATTCTTTTTGTGTTCATTGTTCAGGAGGTTTTCACAGGAACGGAGGTCTCTCCCTCTCCAAAATAAGCAGACAGTGATTTAACACCAAATAAAGCAGTTTCACGTTACAAATCAAGTTTCTTTGACACTGTTTGGCTTGTTGCAGACAGGCCGCTAACCCAGCACCTCATTATGTGTCCCCACGTTTTCTTTCTGATAATTTAATGTGTGCTCAATTTTTTTCGGATCCAGACAAATGGGAGGTTTTTACCAGGAGCCAAGCTGTCCACAGAGGTCTTTTCCTCTCCAAAAATAATGGACCAGGTGATTTAAACTGATAAAAACGGTGAATAAAGCAGCTTCCTGACATAAATCAGTGTTGCTAGTTCAATGTTTGACTCATCAAAGACCACTAGCTCAGCACCTGCTAATGTGTGCTCAGCTATTCTCTGATAACTTAAGATACAGATATAAAGAGGTTTTTACCAGGAGCTGAATTATCCAAGGTCTCTTCTTCTCCAAAACAAATGGACCCGCTAATTTAAACAGTAAAAACACTGAATAAAGCAGTTTCATGTTAACAAATTCAGTGTTTCTCCGATGCTGCCTGTCATGGCAGGACTGCTACAGTACCTATGGTGGCCAATGCAAAAACCTGCATGGCCCTATCCAGAGGCAGTTTTTAGTTTGTCTGCTCTGGGCTACTGTAGAAACACGGCGGTACAACAAGGAAGAGTCTATGGTCAAACACAACAGTTCTCATTTTCAGGTGATTGCACACCAAAGAAACTTATTATATTATATTTCTGTCAATATATCCCCATAAATCACACACACTAGACCTTTAAGATCTTCATTACTTTAGTTTATGTGAACATGTGCCACATATTCCTAAATAAAGTTGTGTCAAATTGCTTCAGAAAACCAGAAACGTCGACAGGGAGTTATTCCAGCATTTGTTGGTTTATAGGGTGTCTGGGTAAATAATAAAGCTGTCTTGAGCATTTTGCCAAAAAAGCGAACCTGACAGCATGTTACCATTTTTGGATGGTGTGCACATATCTCTTTTTGTGGAAACAAATTCAAGACAACTGAACATCTCATAAGGACCTATATTTTTATCTGGTCAGTTCCAATGCAGTGGATGGAGCTTTCAGGGGCAAATAAAGGAGCAATTAACAGTAGCAAGTCAAACTTGTAAATATCTTCAATAAATTACATTTAAAAAGTAGAAAAAATGAATAGTTTTCAAAATGCCGGGACACCTGGACAAAGGCTGGATGTCACAATGCCGGCAGAGGAATAAGAAAATTAACCACATTTTTCTTTCATAATATAATAAACTTGATTTCAATACCTGGCCGATACCTCTTTCACCCTGTCTGTACAAAGACTCAACACCAAGAGAGCAGCCGATTCTATCAAGCATTACTTTAAAAGGCTCTGCTGACGATAAGCATGAACCCCCTGCTCCATTTTCAGGGTTTTTTGTATAAACCTTGGCTGAATGTGCCCCTGTGAACGCCAAGGCCTTCCCCTCAGCTGGGACTCATCCTCACTACAATCACAGCCTGTAATGTCACTGCGAAGCAGCACAACACCTGATATGGTCTGCGCGCTGGTTTTCTAAACGTTGTCCAGGGGATAGGACATAGGCTGCTGTCATAAAGAGGAAATGAAATGAGTCTCCATGCTGTGAGCCATTATAAACTACAAGAGGTTAACACCATAATACGGATCACAAGACACCTCAGCTCCCGTGGGGGAGTGGAAACAAAGATTCCTTTTCTTCACAAGCGCAGACACAAGGCACAATATGCACCAGATCTGGGACATTGTTGCAAGAGCCACCCGAAAAAAACCTTAGAGACACCGCTCTGTAACTCACCAGGGGTGTTTAAACAAAGTGACACATACAAACGGCTGCACACTCAATTACAACAGCTCCTGGACCAAATGCACAAGACAATAAATTAAAACCCCAGAGGTAAATGAATATGACTCAACCTCACCAGCTCATAAATCACTGGCATTCAGCACAATACCCGATAGAAACTCCAACATAAACATGAAGACTATGCCTTTTCTTGTCTGAAAAGCTAAATGAATGAATGCTGGATTGTCTGAATAAAAGAAGAGGTGAGCACATCTGGTGGTAAGCAGCATGTACACTGTGGAAAGACCAAGTTACTTTGCGTGAGTAGATGAAATATGAGGACTTAGACTATAATCCTTAAAGAAAAGGTGCCCATCCTCAAACCTGTTCTTGATCCTCACGCTGGGAACACAGTCCAAGACTACACAAAGAATTCCAGTCATTAGAGCCAACAACAATGCTGGATGAATCTAGAGGTTAAATAATTATACTGAAACATTTTCCTTTGTTTGAATCAGAGTGATATCACAGCGTATTTTTAAACTATGACTGCATGTGAGGTCGTTACCTGGCTGCGGCTTTCTGAGGAGCTGCTCTTTCCAGGCTCAAAGTCGAATATGCTTCTTGGTTGAGGGTGCTGCTTTCCCGGGTCTGACAGCTTATCTACATCCTCGCTCCTGAAACATAACACCCCAACACACACACACACACACACACACACACACACACACACACACGCACACAACATGGACAGAAACTAAATCATGGCTTCATTGTGAGTGCCTGTAACAACAAATCCAAACTTGTCTGTCCCACACGTTTCCCTCTACTGCTCTTGGCCTGAGTTTGGGCTGGTATTCACATAAAAGACGTCACCTGCAGTGTTTATCTGAGGATTAAAGTTACTGGGCCACTAGCAGTAGTTAAAACAAATAACACATAAGCTACATAAATATCAGTTTACTATTCAATCTTCACTCTTGCTAAATATTTAAAATACTGTATTCTAGCTGAATTTGCACATGAAATGTTTTTTTGCCTCTGTAATCTGTGAGTTTTTATTTTAAACCAATCTGAACTGGCCTGAGGGTGGTACAGTGATACGGTAGTAACCTGAAGGAAGAGCTTATAGAAGTAGTCCCCCTTTTTTGGAAACACTTTAATTTGCTTTCTTGCCAAGAGTTTGAAAAAATCCATTCCACTCTCATATATGTTTACTAAATATGATAATAACCAGGAGATGGTTAGCCTAGCTTAGCACAAAGACTGGAAATAAAGGGAAACAGCTAGTCTGGCTCAAACAAAAACCCCCAACCATTACTAGCTCACTAATTAAAACGTTATATTTCAGTTGTTTAATCCTTTTTGTCTTCATGCAGTTGCCAGCAGACAGGCTAATGATATTAATGATGATAAAAACAACAATACTAATGCATTTTATTTACAGCCGCATTTCAGAACACCCAAGGACACCTTTCAAGACACAATTAGAAACAAGCAGCAATGTATCTATAGATCATAAAGTTAGACAAATCATTAATACACAGTCATAACTTAATAAAATAACTACACAAAAATCCTAATAATAAAAACTAGGTATAACATCATCATCATAAAGTCATCATCAGTGCAAATCTCAATGTGTGTGTCACCATTAGATCTGACCAAATATGCCAGCTTGTTCTCAGATGGGATTGAAAGTGGAAATGGTGTCCATATTATGAATGTCTTGTGGGAGAGAGCTCCAAGGGTGGAGGGCAGAACAGCTGAAGACTCTTTAACCTTTGGTAGTCAAGCAGGCAGATGGGGATGTGAGTTGAATTGGAGAAGAGGATCTCAGAGTATGGCCGGGTGTGTAGAGATGAAGAAAGATACAAAGAGGCTAGATTATAAAGGTCTTAAAGGTGAGAGGTAGAATCTTGTAATCGATACAATATTTAACAGGAAGCCAGTGAAGTTGCTGAAGAACAGGAGTGATATAATCAGTGGAGGGTTCTAGTAATGATGGTCCAAAAAGCAAAGCCAGACTGCTTCTACATGTTTCCAGTCTTTGTGCTAGCTGCTAGCTGTGGCTACATTTAGAGTGCAGAGGCGGGAGTGGTATCTATCTTCTCCTCTATCTCTGCAATAAATAGGGCTGGGTATTGGTACTTCATACCTCAGAGGTATCAACCAAAATATCCTAGTGCCAAGTAGCTCATTGTCTCCAGTCAAACGATGACTGTATTAGATCATTTTTCCGCTGGGGGTCTAATTCTAAACTGTCCCAACTTCTGTCGTCTCCAGAGCCACTTTCTTGCCAATGAATCTGCCCACACAGCAGCAGTGGTTACCATCCAACACCAAACGTCAACGTCAAATTTTCCCAACAAATTCACACCAACTCCGAAATGGCTAGAGTTTATTTGACAGTCCAGCGCGCTGAGATGCCATCAAAATGTTTGAAAGCAGCCTACATGTATGGCTATACCACATCATTCCAGTTACATCATGGTCATTGCATGACCTACTCTGTTGATATCTGTATCACTTAAATCACTTCAAGGGGACTGGGATTGCTACAGGCAGGGTTATTTTGTTAATACTACCCAGAAGTAGAAAGCAGATTAGCATATTACCCAAATTGTTAAACTACTCCTTTAAGTTTGAGTGCTGCCTCTGTGCCTTCTTGTGCACATGTTCACACTAAAGGCCCTGAGGTTTAATTTTCTTACCAAGGGGAAAAAATATGCAGCTCAAGTTCACTGAAGACTTTATTAAATTGCCCGAGGGTGTGACAGTGAGTGACTGTCTGACTGTCTGAATGTGCCGTGTAATGGACTGGCAGCTTGCCTGTCTTCTCGACAGTGCATGCTGTGATGTTCTAAAAGCTACCCCACCGTGACCCCAGTACAGTTACGTAGAACCAGTGTAAACTCACCAGTCTGGTAGAGCTCCATAGGGTGTTAGTCTGAAGAGATTCTTGTCTGCTTCATTGCTTTCTTCTGTGTTGGCAGATAACTGGAGCCCTGCAGATCAGTGGATCAGAGCAGATCAGTCTTAAGTAAAAAGTGATTATGTAACAGGTCAACAATGTGGACTTTGGTGGATTCACTTACATTCAGCTGACCACCGCTCTGAATCCTCCAGCTCAGGTTCTGATAAACAAGCACAACAGCAAGACTTCTTTAAATAAACTTGTAACACTGGAGCACTTCATATAGATAAATCAACCAAAACATCATACTTTAACATTCCTTTTTCATGCTCTTATACCTGCTTACAATATGACTGATTTTCTAGTGGGACCTACCCACTCTTATTACACCAGTGTGGGAGTATTTGAGATCCTTAACGTATTGTTATTATTAGTAGAGGTAATTCTATGGTGTAAAAGTTCCCTGATACAACCAGTGATGGAATGTAACTAAGAACATGTACTTAAGTACAAATGTGGTGTAATTTTACTTTACTTGAGTATTTTAATCTCATGCCACTTCCTACTTGTACTCCACTACAATTCAGAGGGAAATATGTCACTGTTGACTCCACTATACAGTAACTATTTGATAACTTGAGTCATAAGTTGCTTTAGAAATCCTGATTTTTGCACACAAACCATATGCAAAATTATAAGTGTAGCTGAAATGATTAGTTGATGGATTAAAAAAACATAACAATTCAAATATAATGTTTCAAAAATAATGTTCTGATAATGGTTTAAACCATTTTTCATGCAAAATATTTCATGGTTCCAGCTTCTCAAATATGAGCATTTGCTGCTTTTTCTTTTAAATATTTCATTTACTGTGATTTATTAATTAAACTGATTTTTTTTTTTCTTTTACTTACATAACATTCTCAGTGTAGGACTTTTTCTAGTGACAGAGTATTTTTACAGTGTGGTAATAGTGCCACACACTGTGATAATAGTTGTACTGTAGTAAAGGATCTGAATACGTCCTCTACGACTAGATACAAGTTAATGTTTTATGCACATATACGTAGAAGAACAATGAGCAAAATGTGGCCTATTTAAAGTTTCAAACATATAAATACTCATTATGCAGAATGGCCCATTTAACAGTGTTGTATATTACTTATATTACATGATTATTGATGATAATTGACGGTTGATGTATTCATTTTTAAGCAGCCTTTTAATGTTGTAGTTAGTCAAGCCAAGTTTGAGTACTTAAGATACTGCTGCATCATTTAAATCATATTGTCTGAGCTGATCATATGTTGCGTACATAAAAATGTAATCAACAAAATAACTGGTCATTTGTAACAGCTATCACACACAATAGATCACTAGTAGCACTTCTGTGAGATGCACTGTAGCTGTGCTCTTCAGTGCTTTGAAACCAATATGTTTAAGAGGGCAAATGACTTGCAGAGAGTTAAAAATATTCCCCTCAAACAAAACTGATCCAGACCAGAGCAATCCACTCAAACCACCTCGGTCCTGCGATGGTGCCATTAACCACACAAATAACAGGGAATGTGTTCCTGTTACACAACATGTAATAGAGACAAATGAACAGATAGATTTAGGAGGGGCTGCGATAAGAAGCTGGATTATTGTCAGAGTTAATAAGCAGAGATGACATAAGACTTTAGGGCTCTTTCATCATGTCTTATTTTGCCTCTGCAGTAATCTGTTTGCTGGATCACCTCAGTCGTACCTGACACTGACAGAGAGGAATTCACTCTGGTGTTGTGTTTGTGAGAAGAGGAGGAGGAGGAGGAGGAGGAGGAGGAGGAGAAGGGGGAGCGTCCTTACCCTCTGGCTTCTTGTGAATCTGTCTGAACATGCTCTTGTACCAGTCTCGGGGCTTGTTCACACTCTGGAATAACAGAAGAGGGTAGGGTGCAGAGGGTAAACAAATCTGGTGAAACAGACTTGAGAGACGCAGCACACTGGACGTACCAAGAACATGAAAATGTCAAATCAACAAAATATTTGTTGAGAGTTTATGCAACAACTAAATCGATCAAACAATAGAATTTAAAGCTAGTTTAATGTTGTTTTGCATCTTTGTCTTACTGATCTGGAGGCAATGGGCATCCCAGTTTCATCCACTGGGCCGATTCCTGAGAACTTGATAAGCCTCTCCTCTCTGGTGGGAGTCCAGCTCCGTGGTAAAGTGGAGGAGCCCTGGACGCCATTGGAAAGTCCACCTGAGTTATAGGAATAAGATTTTCATAATGATATTGTTTCAGTCAATTATTGATTAAATTCGACGTCAGGTGAAGTGTACAGTTGTTAATCTGCTTTTAAACCTTATCACATCATATTAACATTTGCATTCGTCTGTTACTCTGCAACTGCACTCATCTCTACAAATAATTTTACTTCCTTCAGTGATTGCACATCAGCTGATATTTCAGCTGCATTAACCTCTTTTTTTTTTAACTCCTTTTACTGTGACTGACACTTCTGTCTTCACCTTTGACCAAAAGAAAACTTCTGCAGCTCTAACTCCCATAACTTCCACTGTTCTTACAGAATTTACTGACACAGCTTTAAGTGCACACACATCAGCTGACACTCTTTTCATTTTGAACACTTGACCCGGCTTTGAACTGACACTTCCAGCTCAATTTATCACACACACTTAAACTGACACTTTGACTCCTTTCAGCACTTTCATTCAATACAGTTTCTCAGCCATTACATTTAGATAAACACTTCATTCATTCAGTACTTTCACTTAAACTGGAACTTCGACATCTTTCATCATTTTAATTTTAGCTGCTATTTTTGGCACACGAATTATTTTTACTTTAAGTAATATTATTTCTTGAAAATATATTTTGAGTTGTATAGAAATACAATCGTGTGATGCACAAATTTAAAAAAAAAAAATTAAAACCTTACCATGCAATTGTGAGGGGCCATAGTAAGATCCAAAGCTGAGAGTTGTTGGTCCACTTCCATTTACTTCTGACACCTTGAGAAGAGCAGAAATGTATACACACATCAACATCTCAGTGGGGTGTAACAGTTAAAGCATGTCCAACATATAGCCTGTGATGCATCATTTTTCCACAGGGAGGAGCACTTGTTTACCCAATTCCATTCACTCAGCCTCAGCATTGTTCTTAACACAGCCTCCAGGAAATTATTGTGCATACCTTGACCTCTCCAAATGGCTGCCTTGAGGAGCGAAAGGGGCTCAGAGGAGGCGTAGGGAGTCCAGGGGAGATTACCACCTCATGGGTCAGCTCTGGAGAAGTTAGGATCTGCTGACCTGAGGAAACTCCAGGCTCCCTGGACAAGACAACCCGGGAGCCATGTGGATCTCCAGCCACTTCCTGAAGTTGCTAAATATAGAGGGAATGAGAAATATGGATGAACAAAAACAATGTGTGAACTTTGCTCCTGTCATGTCCTCCTGCTGGCCCTGGGTAAACACTGCTCTCTATGGGAGGTCATGTGAACTTGTTAGCGGACCAGCTATTCTCTAGAGAATAACTGGCCTCAGTGGGGGAGCCTCTGATGAAAAGACCCCTAATTTATTTAAAGCAGGACCAGTGGGAAGTTGTGTTCCACCCACTTCATCATCTCTCTTGCCACAACTGCAGAAAGGCCTCATTCAAGGTGCAGAGTGGGGGCACTGAAACAGGAGAGGACCATTATGAGCCCATTAACTCCCTATTCACCAAGTCTCCCTATTCTCCAGCCAAGGGGTGGAGCTGGGGCCACAGAGGTTGGGAAGGGGCCGCTGATGTCAACCTCAAAGTCCAGCAGGGCTGCAATGGTCTTGTGGTCTCCATAGTGATCTTTTTTCTCCCCCCTGTCCAATGATGGCTAGTCTAGCTCTTCTATTGAGGCGCTATGTATTTGAATCAGGTGCTTTGGTCCTCCCTGTGTGGTTGTGGGGGTCATGGGAAAGCTCCTATGCCTAGTGCTAACGATAAAACTGCTATCTGAACCAAAGGCATGCTGGGGGGGGACACTGGGCCGATTTTGTGGGTTTAAATGTGCTTATTCAAGACATTCACATGTGTAAACAGTTGTAAAAGTCAACATGTAGCATAAATAAAAATTGCTTTACCTGAGACTGCATGTGATCTGTTATGGTCCTTGCGTGATAGATAGGAAATTCTTGTGCCCAGCATCAAAAGTGTCTGCAAAGACATGCATAGTGCAAACAGTTTTAATATGAAATCACACTTTTATTCATTTTGATTTAGATATTTACCAGAGTTGTGCTCTTTTTTTAATAAAGGGAAAATGACTCGCGCCTTTAAGATAGGGTGTCATCAGACCAAGATGATAATGTATTTGTTTTACAAGTTCTTGTGCCTCGCCTCATTACGAGATATAATTAGCTTCTCTTATCAAATGCTCAGTCAGGTATAAAGGACTTTCTTATCATGTGTGTCATTTTGCCAGTTCATGACTGAAAAACGTGACATCACTTTTTTTTCCCCAATAGACCCTTAATAGAGCTTCAAGCCAGTGAGTCGAGCACAAATATAAATATTCATCTTCCATGTGAATACTCTAAACTCTGTAGATTAGGACTTTGTTGCTCAAAGAACAGGTTGAATAAGTAAATGAGTTTTCAAGGGTTTTAAGAGTATTAGATGTGTTAGTTTTTCACCGCAGATATCCTGTCGATGTCTGTGAATAAATTACTGAAGGTACAGTGCGTAGGCTTTCAAGGGGCGTAGGCTTTTTTTGGCAGAAAATGAGTATAATAGATATATTTTCATTAGCCTAGTGTATAATCACCTGAAAATAAGAATCATTGTGTTTTTTGTCACCATGGAATGAGAGTATATCTACATAAGGATCGGGTCCTCATCCACGGAGTCCACCATGTTATGCTATGTTTCTACAGGAGCACAGAATGGACAAAACAAACACTGGTGTCAGACAGGGCCCTTCATGTTTTCACATTAGCCACCTAAGTTAGCAG
>JAPZEB010000022.1:30868977-30900121 GCA_029783705.1 Chaetodon striatus | reverse complement strand
TAATTCTCTCCATTGTGACATTAGAAAGTGTTGCATTTATCTTGAAAGTGTACTCTTATTCAGTGTTTTATTTACTTCTTGGATGGAAATTCTGACCAATCAAGAGCAGCTTTCTCGCACAAGGATTTTATCTGGTCCACTTGTAAATGCTGCCATGAGAACACAGACCAACTCTAGATAATTATGCAACTTTGTAATAAAATTAGTCCCTGATTCGGACCAAGCAAGTCTAGGTCTGAAAGCACTCTAAAAAACACTGCAGTGCTTTGATTGGTTAAGCGAGAGTTGCACTGTGGGCGATCAGTGAGGTGCAGATGTTCCTCTGCATTGACTGTCAATAGGAAACACAACGAGACCTGGATGGCGCAGTGACACAGCTACTATCTGGTAACAACCTAAATTTAAGAATACTGTCTGCAATGGAAAGCCTAAATGGATCTAGAGGTTAGGTACATTTCTGCTCGCACAGGTTCCAAAGGCACTATACAGAATGTGTTTAGTGGAAATGTGGCTAAAAGGCTGGCTTACTTCAAACACCTTCAGTTTGAAGCATTGGCTTTTTCTTAAACATCTAAAGTTTCAAGAACAAGCTGTGATAACAAAAAAAGTCATTTTTTACATTGTAAAACTTCCTTCAGAGCCGTAAGTAACATTAAACTGTTAGGGCTACTCACAGGCTAAGTAGTACTCCTCAAGAGTACTACTACTACTGCTGAGTTTAGTGACCTTCAAGTGTAAAATCATGGTATGCCCCTTTAACACACACTGAAATATTATATTAATGCCACTGAGAGAGATGTGTGCAACACATTGTTGTTCTTATGCTAATAAACTAATAAAATTTTACTTTGCATTATTATTATTAGAATTATGGACCAAGGTTGACGTTAGAACTCCCTCTACTCAAAGGCACAAAAAAAAACTGAGAAGCCCTGCTTCATCGATGTAGCATCCTGATGAGTAAGCTCATGTCATAACAGTGTCTCTGTGTTTCATTTCTCCACGGAACTGAGTCCAACAGAGAAATAATCCAACGGTGCATGCATTCCCCTTCGAGAGCACCAAACACAATCCTACCTAATAAGGAAAAATCAGTGTTTATATCTAGTAAGAAAATCCCTGTCCAGAAGTCTGGCTCTCTCTGGGTTTGCTCTGAGCGCCCGGTGCATTCTTACATAATTACTGAGACTCAACAGTGAAGGCAGCTATAAGCTTTCACATGGAGACAAGGTTTTTCAAACTGGTGGTGTGTGAGTGTGTTGATGTTATCTCTCTGAAATGCATGAGCTTTATAGCCCAGGTATTTACAAGTTAAACCCCTGCTAGGTGAGAGGTTCATTATCACCACAGGATCAGCTTTGGGATGGAAGGAAAAAAAAAGAGCCATAAAGGGCCCATGTGTCTCTTAGCTGAAATTGATGATGTCGTACATTTTATATTTCCAGCTTACTGCAGTGTATCTGTTGTTCCAGTCTACCTATGCTTTACAATTAGTCCATTACAGGATAACTGAGGACATCCTACATGAGAATCCATGGATTTTAGTGTGGAAATCTGTGTCTCTGTCCCCCAGGAAACTCATCCGGTCTCTAGAAGCATAGGGCCAGATGATAAACTCTGTAGACTCATGTGCGAAACAGAAGTCCAACAGCTCCACCAACATCATCTAGTCCAGCATCTGTGTTGTGATAAACTTACAAAAGCAAGTCACATTCGTGAAGCATAAGGGTTTTATTCTTCTTCTCCTTTTTTACCCATAAGGAGCGGATGAGGAACCAGACTATTATCTGAAGTTGCTGAGCCAAAGCAGACCTACTCACTCAGCAGCTACAAGGTCAGTGAACTTCACCACACCCCTGTGATTCCTGTCTGTCACAATGGGAGGTTTCCACAGCCGGGAATAGCAACACAACAGCAATGCAATAGTAAGTAATACTATTGGCAAAACTTAAAAATGTGAGAAATAACAAAACCACTCAGTGTCATTCAGTACCACACACCAGTGATGACAAGTGAACTTGCTATGAGGTCACAGTTCCTCACCACTCATTAGTCATTAAAAGTCCCCCTCCTAATGTTCTCTTTCTTCCATAGAAGGATGCATCAGTGTGGACTCTGACCTACAATGACCTCCTCCTCCTCCACATACAGAACTTCTCGCATTGTTCTCTCTAAGAACAAGGCTGTCAAGGTGACCACACATACAACTGTCCCAGTGTTAACCCGTGAACTTCTGCAAAATGTTGGCACACCATGAGGAAAGTAATGATATGTGGTCAGAGGGAGAATCAGGTTCTCCATATATCATCAGTAACGGCGAGAGTCTTAAATAAAGCAAATAAAAGTGTCACTCACAAGCCGATCTCCATTCATTAGCACCAGTGTTGTTCTCAGCTCCTGTGTGCAGGGTGCTGAGGAGTTAATCATTGACCCCGTAAGGTGGGAACTACTGCACATGAACGGATCTAAGTCCTTCTGACATACATGAAGGGCATTGGCCAGAACATGAGCTCAGTATTTGCTTAAGGTGGTCATTTTGTTTGGGTCAGTATTACATTTGACCTTAATCAATCTTCAAAAAGTATAAACAGAATCTTATCTTCTCATGAAGTGTTTATTTCCTGGATATTAACTGAGATTAAGTCGACAGACAGAACGGTAAAATCTTATCATCCGTTTGCACATACACAATGTCACTACTGCCCAGCAAGTTGCATAACAGGGTCGTGAAAAACCAGAAGAAATCCTGCCTTAAAAAGTGGTGAGAGGGTAATCACAAGCACATTTGCTGAATAAATAAAGTGGGCATTTATTTCCAAACACATTAAATGAGTCACTCTGCAGTTATTTGAGAGATGTTAGAGGTCCTGCGAGGTTGATCACGCAACCGTGCTGCCCCTCTGCAACGTAGCAGATGTGCGGCCCATACAAGGTCCTGGAGCCGCAAGTTTATGATATGCAGTTATTGGGGGATACACACATTTATCAGTAGGGAAGTATTTCACATCCTTGTATGGTGCTCCTCCAGTCAGAGCAACAGGAGGAGTCAGCCTGTGTGCTTCTTGTCAATGGAGAGGCGATGTGTTCCCAGGAGGAGCTGCGGGGCAGTAAATCAAAGCCTCTCTCTCCGAGAAGAGCCCAGTGCTGAGCTGAAGTTTATCAGATTTGCCCTTACAACAAACACACCCCACATCAGTCGAGATAATTCCTTATTTGGGTAGATTTGTAAAAGTGAAACAGTAATGCAATGTGTCAGACGAAGCATGAGAAAATACTCACTCAAATCATGGTAACTACGCACAAATCTCACAAATCCTCATGCCTGTCATTTTGCATCTTCAAAGCTGAGTGCAGCCTGTGGATATGAGGACTGGCAGCTGGACCCTCAGTAATATCACAAAAGGAATCAGAGCCGGCTGTGGAAATCACCCTGACAGTAAGGGGAGCCACCAGTGATGACCGGACGGTCCTGATTCCTGGCCATTATAGGCTTGAAATCTGCAGCAAGATGGCAAGGTAAATGGTTTCCTCTGACTCTCTGCTGGTGTTAGAGTCGGTGCACACATACATGTAAGGAAACACTGCCCACAGTGCCCTTTCTCTCTCTCTCCCTCTCTCTCTCTCTTGGCTCCAGCTGTAACCCACAGCTGCTCTTGCCCCCACTTGCCAAAAAGCTCAGTCAGTTAACTCCCACACGTTACAACATCAAAACTACACACGTCACATGGGCCAACTTGTTTTCAGGTGCACTGCAAAAGCATCAAGACAGTGAACTCATGGGCAGGTCTGCAGCACTAATCCTGTGGAGCAGCCCTGAGCAGTCAGACAGGTTACTCAACCTCAGAAAAAAAAACACAGCAGCCTCAGTTTTCTGCCGTCGCAATGTTTAAAGATCACTCCCTCATTTAAATCCCATGGGAAAGAGTGTACTCACCTTAAAAGTGGCACCAACAAGTGAACTCACACCTCGTTCTGCCTGCCTGGGACCTGCACGTAAACCACGCTGCACACCCTCCCTGCTCTGTGTCTTTCACTCATGAGACTAACCAGGGCACACAATCTCTCTCTCTCTCTCTCTCTCCCTCACTCCCAGCCCTCACTCTGCCTGCCTCCACGGAGTACTTCCCGGTTGACAGGCATCGCCATAGCAACCTACTTCAGCCCCCGTTCAAAAGGCACCCTCTGCTCTTGGTTTGTGAGTTTGGTGGGGGGGCACCTTCTTCAGTGAAGCAGCCCTATTGTTGTGATGAGGTGATATTTCACAGCGCAGGGTTAACCAAAGGGGAATGCAAATAGTTCATCACCTCCACCTAACAGACACTGCTCACTGGCTCCATGACACCCCCTCCTAACTTTATCTCTCCCATGCCTCCCTCTGCTTTTGTGTGTGTGTGTTTTTTATGTGTGTGTGAGTGCAAAGGCCAGATCTCTGGCATGAAGAGAGAATAGGAGCTCTTTCTGTTCCAGTAGCTCTGGAAGTGTTTCACAGTCATTACTCTGCACCATGTAGCCCAACAGTGACAGCACAAGTCCTGCTGACTTCTCTTCCACACACACACACACACAAACACACACCACTGTTGGATGTCAAGGTTGAAGGGAATAACCAGTGTCTAAATGATGTTCAAATTATTCAAATTTGGAGATGCAGTATGTGCACAGATAAGTCAGCCACATTCAAATTCCAACAGGATGGTTGTTGAAACCACGGAGCCAAAAGCAGTCAGAGGAATGAAGCTTAATTCCCAAACTGTCCCAAATCCAACTGTTGCTCTTGCACACAATACTTGCCCAAATAAAACCAGGATTTCCAGTTTGTCTGCAGCTCTTGCCAATAAAGACAAACAGCGCAAAGCCTGAAATCTAACGTGCTGACAGGCTTGTTTTGGCACACGTAGACTGAGTTACAAGGTGAAAAATCCAGTGACCTTATAACAGAGGTGAGACCAAGTCACTGTTCTGCAAGCCAAAAGTATGTCTCAAGTCTTTGCTGTCCAAAGCCCTAAACTTTGACTTTCAAGTCTTAAACAAGTTATAATTCACTCTTTACCAAATGTAATGCCATTTTAACAACAACAAAATAATAATAGATTAACTTTACAAAGAAATCATACATGCTTTTAAAATTCTGCATTTATATGTTAAAACAATTTCATTAAAAAGTTAGTTGGCTGTCAAGCTAATGTTAGCTTAGCATTAGCTTGCTAACTATGTTATTATTAGCTTCCTGTTCTTTGTGCAGTGCCAAATGGCAATTGAAGTTGGAAGTTGTTGCGTCCTTGTCTGTCATTTTCGACCTGCACATTTTACCTACTGCAATTTTTTTTTTTGTTGACCTTGATTGGATGCCATTCAGTTGGATTAAACAAATTGTATCCGGGGAATTAAGTGTTGACTTGCTGGGGATAAATAGCGATTGTGTTAGCTGATTCAGGAAATGAAGGGAAATGGATTGATTTCTGGCACACATTTTAAATAACATACTGTTTAATGTGTGGGTTTGGGGGAAGGTATTAATCATTTTCATGTCAAAAGGCTCAAGTCCAAGTACAGTCATGAATCAGCTGTGTTGGGGCATCGGTGGCTTAGTGGATAGAGCAGGCACCCCATGCACAAAGGCATCGTCGTCGACTGCAGCAGCCGTGGGCTCAATTCCAGCCTGCGGCCCTCTGCTGCGTGTCATTCCCTCTCTCTCTCCCTCTCCTCATACTACATTGTCCTGTCAATTAAAGGCATAAAAGCCCAAAACGTAAAACATAATGAATCAGTTGTGTTAGTTTCCAAGTATGTTTTTGTGAAGTTGAATCTAAAGTCTGCAACTTTGTGACTTCTGTCTGACTTAAGTCCAAGTCATGTGACTGAAGTCCACACCTCTGCCTGCTGACAAATGCAATCAGCTTTTGTACTCATGTGCACTCTGTATTATAGCAATAAACTAAAAACAGGACAAAGAATAGCATTAAACAGGGTCTCTTGTATGTGGTACAGCTCCAACTTGAAATTGAAGGTCTCGGTTCTTTTTTAATAATTCAGTGGTCTGGCTTGGTAGAGCGAAACTCAGGGCAGATATCCATTTACCGAGCCTGCACTCCTAACAGGGTTGTTTTTGCCAAACAGTTGAGCCACTGAACCTGAGGGGCAAGCTGGGCAGCGCAGGCTTCAGGCTTCAGGCTCCCCTCATAATCGGTGTCCCGCCAGAGCAGACTTTCACCCTGCTGTGACCACATCTGACACCCTGTCACTCTGCAGCTAAATGAGGTAATCACGCAAGAGGCGATTGCAGCTTTGGCCCGGGACCTGACACCTCTCCACACACTGGATCCTTGTTCACTTTGTCTCTTCACTAAACAAACACAAGGCTTTACCAATGCCAGTTCCCCTTTTTTTATTACAGAGAAACATTGTCAGAACATGAGCAGAGAGGCATGATGTTGTATGGATTCCAGCAGACCTTTCATATGCGGTAAAGGCCACTCACTGTCTTCTCACACTGACTGGTATGTGCCATGGTATGTTACTACAGGAGCTCATTAAGCGCCTGACAGCCGTAGATTCCAGCAAGTGAATAAACCTTGACATAAGTCTGTTATATAATCAAAAACGACATCATTTGATGACTATAGCCCTGGGCTTATTTGTCTGTGTTCCGAGGAAACAAGTGACAGCAGGTCAAATCAGGAGATAAAGTCACCATCAAATGAAGATATAACTGGAGAGAGATGAGTCAACAGGTAAACAAGCATCAACATAACCATGGAGAGCAGCTAAGGAGGTCTGGACATCATACAGTGTCATTGGTACCACAGGTTCTGCTCTGAGTAGCACTTGCAGAATGTCTCTGGGAACAAGCACACAAGAATCATGGTTTATTCTAGCAGTAAACAACATTTCTCAGAGCCGTGCATGTCCCAGGACTCTGGGTCACACTGTTGGCTGACGAGGACAAACAGTCTCTGATGTAGTCATAAATCCTAACGGGACCTGTTATTCTTATTTTGTAAAGGTTGGTGAAGAAAGTAAAAAAAGATTGAGTACATCTCTAACAGGAATATACTCACACGCAAAAATGTTTCAAACCTAAACAACAAGCAAAGCCACAGCGGGAGGCAGCGTTTGGACAGAGGTCTCATGATAACATCTTCTGAACCACAGACAGTACAAGATTGGCATCTACAGTTGTAACATCTTCCTCATATCCGCCCTTTTCCATAGAAATGCTCAACTGTTGCTCAACAGTGTTGTGAGATGAGAAAAAATGACAATGATGCGACAATGATAGAGCAAAGATGATAAACAGCCCTGTCTTGTTTGTCTCAGTGGTTTCCATTGATAAACTGATTTATGAAGGAAAACAACATGATGCTCACATCTGTGTTAGAGGCAGTTCCCTTTCAGATAAAAATGTCAACCAGCACATCAGAGCTACCAAATCAATCACTTAACAATGACAGAAGATGGAAAAACTTCTTTATCTTTAAAACTGTGAATATTCCCCTCCTTGTCATAGTAACCCAAGTTGTACAGTACTTACAAGCGAGTGCAGGCTGAGCAGTGAGGTCTCCTCAGTGCAGAGGAAGTGAATGAAAAAGAAGGAGGGAGCCGCTTCTGCTCTTCTCTCCCTCTCCCTCCCTTTTTCTTTTCTCTTTCTCAGGCCAACAGGGTGTCTTTTATCTTTGGTGAATGATTCAGCGTGGGTCTGAATGTTTGACTGAGCGTCCGTAGGCGTGCGTATGTGTGTGTATGTCCTGTGTTCGCATGTGAGTGTGTGTGTGTGCATTTTAAAGCTCATCAGGGAGAAAGGCACTCAGTAATAGTTTCCATCCACAGCTGGAAATAATAGAGATTCCCATACAGGCACAGGCGCAGTGGCACCGCCCTCCAGTGTTGTAGAGAAGAGGAGGCGATTTCCATAGTCATCTGAATAAATGAGCCTAAATGACACACATATCGTAATAACATGGTCTGTTCACAATCTCAGGTCTTTAGATGATTCAGATCAGGCATAAAAGTCAGTCTGGAGTGCTTTCTGTGAGACCCTGGTGGCTCTATTGCTCACCTGTCACTATGCAAGGTCCATCTTTACATTAAGAAAGAAGTATTTCTAAGTGAAAATACAAATGCATTATGCTAAAGCCCCCCACACACACAAACACTCAATGGCCTTAGAGAAGTCTCAGTGTTTCCATGTTCGGTTCCAGCACTGGACGTACTCACCCAGTATGAGGAAAGCCTTGCATCAAAGCCAAGAGAAGTAGTGCTACTGCTTTCCCTTTTCAAGTCCACGGTGTCGTCAACAGATCAGCTGTGCTTTTGTAACTACAGAGTAAGTGTTAAGCTTCCGTTAAGCTCCTGAGAGGTTTATCTGTCGGTTCCCATTCCCATGTTTCCTTGTCCTGAGATATCAGTCTGCAGACGCCTGCTGGATTCCTGCACTCTGAGTCCAGAAGCAAGTCTCAGCTCTGCCATCCAAGATAAATATTTAACAGGTTGGCTGCGAGATCAGCAACCAAAGGTCACACCACCTCTCTTGCTCTGGAGTCCATCTTCACATTGGAGCCAGGAGACGACCACGTCACCCTCCCCAGTGAGACTTTGTATTGCTGGAAGTGGAATCATAGTCCAGATGAGAAAGAACCTATCACAGACATGGGGAGGAACAATTAATGATTGCAATTTGTATTGCACCATTGCTCTGATAATGTATCTGTAATGTTAGTGAATTCATCAATGATGCTGTTTGTTTGTATATCAAAATTAGAATCCATTCCCTGCAACAAACAGATGTGCCACAACTCAGTGAACAAGATGCACTTTGCCAAAAATATCCTCTCGTTTCACTTTCACAGAATTCGTTTGGTGTCAGACTTCACATGATAAGCAGTGCCACACTGCCTCTCAGTGGGTCTGAGAAGAACTGTGCAAAGTTTATATTTCTCTTGGAACACAGACAGATGTCGCCATAATCACAAACACGCAACCATCTGCCTGTACAAATAGTGTCAAAGCACAAAATCTAAGAAAACATGATTTCTTCCCAAATTCAAACTGAAAAATTTTGGTTGGCAAGAAATAAGGTTTATCATAGACACATTATCAATACATACAACAACAACTGAATAAATATATGTTGTAAATATACATATATAGAGGAAATATACCCTGTCATCATATTAAATTAAATTGAGGTAATATGTTTTTTAAGGCTGTTTAACACATATTTACAGTTGTTTATGCAAACATTTATGCAAAATTGGTGGCATGTCTGCCCATTGATAGTTATCATGGACCACATCTGTGTGAACACACTCATGGTTGATGAACAGCAACTTCGTGAGGGTTGTAAAAAAAGAAAAAAAAAACCAGTTTTTCACAATCTCTATACGGAAATCGAAACAACAGTGACTCATTAAACGTTTCTACTACCTACATACAAAGTGCAATATTACAATACGTTTCTATACAGTAGACTGATTTTCTCTTTCATTTTTTAATGCTGTCAGTTGACATTAATTGTGATTGTGGTGGGACAGCTATAGCAACACAGATGCACTCACTGCTTCCTTGAACCTTGCAAGAAAAACATTTATAAAAAGAATGGTCATTATGATAGCGTTCCAGCAGCCAGACTTTAGTGTCAGCTCTATTGGAGTCTATTGGGCGGGCATTGCAAAATCACGTTTTAACCCATTATATCTTTGTTGTTTCAACTTTGACTAAAAAAAAAACAAAAAAAAACCACACACATGTAACATGATGCTAGCTGGTGTATTTTTTATTTTATCTGTCCAGCAGAGGCCAAGATGGGAAAACAAATATGCAATTTTAAATATTTAAAAAAGAAAAAACATCAGTAAGCTTTATGTTACAATTGTTTTTTAATCTGGTGGAAGGATTTGTCAGTCAGAGTTAAAACAACAAAGATATGATGAGTTAAAGGGTGATTTGCAGTGCCTGCCCCATTGACTCCAACAGAACTGACACCAAAGTCTGGCTCTTCGAATGCTGTCATCATGGCTGTTCCTTTTTTATATACACCCCTTATACATGAGGAGAAGCACAAGAAAATAGAGCTTGTACAACATACAGGAAATGAATCCATCAACCCAATTCATTAACTGAAGCGTGCATCGATGACTATCATTAACCTCAGAGGGTAACTGAGGTCAAAGCGCGTTTCTGGTTTGGACTGAATTTGTTTAGTATATGCTACTTGAATGTAAACTCTGCAGACCATGAGGGTCACGTTTGATAGAACGTGTGTTTGCATTTGAGATTCTTTCTCAGTCCTATCAGGAGGAATAAATCTGAATATGTCAAACAGAAGGTGAGGTCCAACATCAACGTCCCCCCACTTCCAGCAGAATATCTGTTCTGTTGCTCTGCTTTTCTGAGCAGCTGTTTTTTCTGACTTTTTTGTAGAGTAGTGAGGAAATGGAGAAGGACCTTTGGTCTAGCTAGTTAGTTTCTGGCTCAGGCTGTGTTCAGCAGGGGAGGAGAACTGGGGACCCAGACAAGGGATACTGTTGAGTGGTGGAAAGAGCACATTGAAGAACTCCTGAGCCCAACAAACATATCCTCTATGGAGAGTGCACAGTTCAAAGACTCAAATGGGTAATAGAAGAGTGTCTGGTTTGGGGAACTCAGAGTTGCATCTCTGCTCTTTGCAGATGATGTGCTTCTATTGGCTTCCTCACACCATGAGCTCCACCAAGCACTGGGTTCACAGCTGAGTGTGAAGCTGTAGAGATAAGTTTTGACACTTCCAAGCCTGAGGCCATGTTGTCTGCTGGAAATAGGGTAATTGTTCCTCTGGGTTGGGAGTGAGTTATTGCACCTATGAAAGTAGTTCTAGTATAATGGGGTCTTGTTCACAAGTGAGGGTAAAATGGAGTGTGTGATGAACAGAATTGCAGTAATACAGGTGTTGTGCTGGACTGTCATGGGGAAGAGGGAGCTGAGCCAGAAGACAAAGCTTTTGATTTACCAGCTGATCAATATTCTGACCTTCTCCTATGGTTAATGTACTTTGGGTAGTGACTGAAAGAATGAGATTGTGGATACAAGTGGCCAAAAATCCATAGGGTGGCTGATCTCACCATTAGAGATACGGTGAGGAGCTTAGACATCTGAAAGGAGCTTGAAGCAGAGATGCTGCTTGGCATCTGATCAGGGTACCTCCTGGGTGTCTTTCTTGGAGTTTTCCAGGCACACCAAACTTATAGGAGACTGCAGGGTAGACCAAGAGCATGCTGACAGGATTATTTATCTCATTTGGCCTGGAAACGTCTTGGGATTCTTCAGGAAGCATTGCTGGAGAGAGGGACATCTGGAGTACCTTGCTAAGGTGGCTGCTACTGCAACATAATGTCATCCCTACTTGTCGTAGTTTGACGCATGGGCAGAAGCCCCTGGTGTCACTTTTGCATTGTATTTTTGACACAGAAGGGCTCTGCAGCAGGTCTGCAGTTTAGGCAACAAACCTACTTGGTAAGGGATGGGAAAAGATCATGGTTGATGTTAGTAATGTGAGTCAACTCACATGATGTAATGACTCATGAGACAAAATAACTTAGTGTTGTCTTTTAATTCACAAGGGACACAAACACTAGTCTCCTCAGTCAAAGTCCTGTCTTTGTTGCATCCATCTAACTCCTCCTGCCCAGCGTTTTTGCTTTTACACTACGTCTGTTGCTACATCTGGCCATCTATCTAATTAAGATGCAAATGGATTTACACACTGAAAAATGTTGAGAGTCCAGTGCGTCTCATACAGACACTAAAGGGTGCATTATGCATACATATCAGATGCTGAAAGCAACTGAACAAGTGTCGGTTTTTGATACCGTGGGAGCCAGACCAGACTGGCTACTGCAATGGCCATGGACAAGCGAAGAAAATGGATTGATGCATGGACGGATGGATGGATGGATGGATGGATTGATGCATGGATGGATGGATGCATGCATGCATGCATGCATGTTACATTATAGTGGCTTTTAAGTAGCTTTTGAAATAAAATAGAAAATAGGGATGTTTTTATCATTTACATATCCATTAAAATTATGTTAAATATTCAGCCAAATAATGAGAAGATCAAGAAAATAGGGCTTATACAACCTACAGGAAATGAACCCATCAACCCAATCCAGAAACTAAAACGTGCATAGATGTCTATCAAGAATCTTAGAGGGTGGATGAGGTCAAAATGTGATTAAACTGTCGTTGGTTGTGGCATCATTTGCTACTGGAATGTATATTCCACAAACTATGAGGGTCAAGTTACAGAAGACAATGCCGGTGTTTACATTTAAGATTCTTTTTCAGTTTTCACATGAAGATTAAATCTACAAAACAATCTGCATTATGTCAAACAGAAGGTGATGTTTAGCGTAACTGTCCTTTAACCTACATAAAGTCAATCAGCAGACAACAGATGAACTATTGACACACAAGGCTCTTTTTTCAATTTTGGATTAAAAAAGTTTCACGAGGATAAACCTAATTGGCTTAAGAGTTGTTTGAAGATTTATTTGACACAGTGCACAATAGGAAAATTGAATAATTATGAGATGAGTCTTTAAAGATTAGACTTTATAATTATCTCTTTATCAGGACTATCCCCTGCGTCTACTGGCACTGGTGGTGGTGAAGATGTGAAAAGCAATGCTTAAGATAAATGTAATATGGAGAGAATTTTCTGATGAGCTCAAAGGAAGGAACTGGGAAGACTGGTTGTGATGGAGAACTAAGGTGAATGGGACATTAAAGTGACACTGAAATCCTGGCTGAAAGCAGCAGAGAAAGGAACACTTTAAAATTTGGCAGCTACAAAAGAGTCTCAAAAAGATAGAAGGAAAATCTGATGTAACTAAACAAGTGAGCACCCTCAGTCAGCTGATTGAGTTAAACGGATACTTTGCCAGATTTTCAACCTGTTTTATACCGTAGCAGTGTGGGTAGTTGGTGTTAGTGAACTGTGGTAAACTTTCCTCCATCTTACCTGCTCATCAGATCTCCCTGCTCATCTCTCAGCTTGTTTTTTTAAAGTAGGCAGTGCTGATAAAATACAAACCAAGATCCTGTTACTGTATTGACTATTTCTCACCTATAATGCCTTCAGAAACATATTACAGTGCCCTGTTTGCAGTAATTTGAGAATCTTTGAACTGGAATTTGGCGCCACTCTTTGTCCCATATTGTAAAAACAGAGGCTGAAAAACCTGAGATTAAACGGTAAATCTAACCAGTACCAAACAAATATGAACCAAGATTCTGTTACTGTTTTACATATTTGTTGCCTCACATGTCTTCAGAGACATATTTTAAGTAGTTGTTTATTTAATATTCGAGACTGTTTGGTTCCAGCTGGCCGCCATATTGTTTCCTGTGGAAAACCCATGCAGCTAGAGCAGCTGTGCCACCCACCCACATCACTCACCCACCAAACCCACGCAATACCAGCCCCTTGCCCCAGAAGCAGAATCGCTGAAAAAACAACAAAAACGAATACCACAGTCCTCTTAACAGTTTTCTCTGGTCAAATAGCACCAATTTTGAAAGTATTTGTATCTTTCTGCTGGATAAACAGTCCAGTTTTATGAGAAGACTATCTCTCCAGTAGTGAAGTACTTCTTTAACAGTAGGAAAAAAGAGAGAGATAAAATATAATGGGCATGACAAAAGTCTTCCTGATTAAACTTTTACTGGGCTGCATGAGTGAAAAAAGTAAATAAAGATATGAGATATCTGACCATTAAATAAGAATAACGAGAAAACAGAGCCTGTACAAAATGCAAGAAATTAACCTTAAGAGCTGGCCTTACACAATAAACGATATAAGCAGTTGGAGTTAACAGCCAAATGTGCTTTATAACCACATGGTGGTGCTATCCCATCAAAAACCACTTGTTCCTTGCAGAGCCAGCCTTACCCCTGAAGCGGTATAAGCAGTTGCCCCTGGAAGATTTTTTTAATGAAAATGAGACAATAGCAAAAAAAAAAACAAAAAACAAAGACTTCTAAAAACTCCTTAAATATAAACTGACAACATTTCACGCCATTTTTGCCAAGACATTGTGACAAAACTTTCCCCTACAAAAAAAGCACTCAGAGGATTCTGTGGTAAACTCAAATTTTGTGGGTGTGTTCGATATGATAAGAAATTAATAAAAATAACAAGAACAAAAGTCAACACAAACTGGGGTAAGTATCTTCACAAACTATCCTTTGACAGTTTACCAGAACTGCAGCTCGTGATGTAAGTTGAAGGTCGGTGGTATTATTCTTTTCATATCACAACAGTCATGTGTTATGTCTTTACATGACTGCACAGGGATGTTTTAACCAGCTAAGAAATTACTGTGTCCCTACAAATGACTATATTTAAAAGTACCTCATAAGATATCTTTAGCACAGATGTACTTGATATTAGTTCTCCAAACTACCTGCTGGTTGACTTTTTTGGTTCCCATTAAAATGTTTACGTTTTACCTGTTACTAAAATTTTGCCATTGTAACATTTTATTTAGACAGTGCTCCTTCTGTTTTTCCTTGTATTTGATCTCTGTACAGACTTTGTACAATATTATTAACTATTCTGATAAATGTTTGTTCTTCATCATATGGTTGCTGTGTGCATCATATCTTTTTGATTGTGTTATATCCTTTTTACATTTGGACATATCACACATGAAGACAGGTGAGATTCAGCCCTTTTCATTGAGAACATGAGACTTGAATATTCATCAAACTTAACCCAGATCAAGCACAATGTTCACAAGACTGTTTATAGGGTAATAGACAAATACTTAAGTCTATTTAAAGGCAGTGTTTGTGTGCCTATTTGTACATTACGTGTACTTAAACTAATATTCATAGTACATCAGTTGGTTCAGTGTCATGTGAAGTGGCACTAAATTCTGCAGAGGGCCCCCAAAAGTCCAGGGTTGGCCCTGCCAGTCAGTAAAATGTGCATAGCTGTCTATTATGACCTTAAAGCGATGTGGCGTCTACCTACAGCAAGCCTAGATGTCTGTTGGCACACACTGAAGTTAAGCAATGCCCTGCTGTGGATGGGGGCAGCAGCAAAATGCATTTTAGCCACCTAAATAAAGTCCCACCTAAAACTTTATAACAGTATGCTGTGTTGAGAAATTTTTCACCACTTCACCTTTACGTCAGACAGCCCTTTCCGATGGGGAAGCTGTTGAAGCTGTTTCAATTCCCCATCTATGCTCTTATCAAAGCCACCGGACTTTATTGACGAAAGCAATCATTTTGGTTCACTGAACTTGGAGTTGCTGGTCTACCGCTGCTTTGATCAGTTACATAGTTCGTGCTATTGTGTGACTTTGGTGAACCAAAACTACCCCCTTTAAATGTCTAAGTCACATAATGACGCAGAAAAACATAACTGATCGAGCCAGCGGTGGACCAGCAGCTCCTGTGTCCAGTCAGCCAAAAATAACTGTTTTTGTCAATGGAGCCTGGCTTTGAGGAGAGTGATACAGTGACCTTAGTTCCCTGCCAAGAATCACTGTCTGACAGCAAGGTAAAGCAATGACAATATTCTAAATATAGCGTACACTTAAGCTGATATTGATTTTCTACGTGGCTAAAATAAGTTTGGTTGCTGCCCCCTCCATAGCAGTACATTGCTTAGCTTTTGTGTCAGACTCCTGCCGGCTTCTCCAAACTGGGAGTGTGCTGACTGACACTAATTGCATGTAATATACTCACTATGAATAAATACCTCATGCAACCCCTTCAAAAGAGCCAATATACCTTAGTTTAAAGGTTAGCTGTTGTCTGCAACTTCATGAATATGCTACTGGAATGTATACTCTGCAAACCATGATGGTCACGTTTTCAAAAAAGAAATGTTTGTTGGTATTTAAGATTCTTTTTCAATCGCATGACAAAAACAATCTGCATATGCCAGACAAGGTGAGATCCAACATCAGCGTCCTTTGACCTCCATGTAGCAAATCAGCAGACGAGTGAACCGCTGAGACGTGAAGCTCTTTCAGCTCTTGAGGAACAAAAGTTGTGAAAATGTGAATAAGTGAAGTGACCCGAAACATGTGGTGCTGATGGTGCTCATTTCTCACACCATCAGCCGTATTTAATCCTTAAGGTCAAACTACAAACACTTGTACGTCTGTATTTTGCTTCATTCTAACCAGCTTTGTTAATCATTGGCTTTACTGCTATGATAAAGTTGATTTTGATTTGACAGCTATAATTGTAAACAAGTAATAACGAAACTGGCTGCTTGCTGCACTTTAACATTTAAAGAACCCACTGAAGATTCCATGTGTATTTTATACCGCAAATAATAATTTAAAACAGTGTATTTAGGTTAGGTCAGGGAACAGTGTCTTTGATGACTGATTAACTGGTATTTTGTCTTTGTTAAGGCTCCTGGTGCAACTTGAGCAATGATTAGTGAGTGTAGATTGTCATTAGTGGTCTATCTGTAGTCTGCACAGGAATATTTGCTTCACTTTGCAAAGACTTGTGAGTTCTGCAGTGTGCTATTACTGTATTTATTTTCAAAATAAGAAATTATTCTTTACAACATGCTCTGATTTTGAGCTCGGCAGTTCAAGTCTTGACAAAACAATCTCTATTCAAGGTCCACTTGTTTTGTCAAATTTACTTATAAGTCTCATTGAGACTATAGAGGATGCTAGGCACAAAAGTTTATCACACACACATTTTTACAATAAATATTATAACAATGCATTTAACTGAAATATGAACAATAGAAAAAACTATATTTTATTTTTACAGCCATATTTTAACAACAAATAATATGAAATAGAATTTTCACAGAGCAAAAATAACCTAATTTAAGATTTACAACATCAAGAAGGCAAAGTACACTGTGCAGTGAGTGCAAATTGATTTCTGCTTGGTGTCTGGGAGCTCAGAGCCCAGAGACACATCTCTTCTTCTCTGATGGAGCTCTGATCTTGTGTCGGCACAGCGGGCAGGTGCCAAACTGCTGGACGACCCTGGAGGCGCACTGGTTACATAAACACTGGTGGCCACAAGCCAGAGTGACTCTGGCCTGTTTTTCCATGCACACCACACAGCCGATAACGCTGCCTTCACCTGTGATCAAAACAGGAATCACAGTTACAACACTGACATCAGAGAAAGGTTCACTCTGGTTTAAAATGTGCTGGGACTCTTTCTTACCTTCCTCCATGTCTGTACAGGACATGCATTCATCACTGTTTCCACAGAGGCTCGAGACATCAGGTATCAAACTATAGTGGTTGTCAACATCAGGTGAGGTGAGGCGTTCAGGTGCAGGACAGGAGCGTCTAGTGCAAAACAGATCTCTTTTCTCTGAACCTGCAGCAAAGAATAGACGCATGAATCATATCATGTTTATATGGCATCCAAACAATGACTTGGCACCGTTGGTGCACATGAAACAGATAACAACAAGAACAACACGCTGCGTGGCAGCACATCAACCACAACAACAACAACTTACCCAGGAGCAGAATGGAGCATGTCTGGCCGTAGATGTCTATCATGGCCCACAATGGCTGGCTGAGATCCACTCCTGTTAGTAGCTTGTGCTCCTTCATGTTTTTGCCTGTGACATTTACGATGCCTCCAGCAGAGACCCAGAACTCCAGCTCTGAACCTGCTTGGCAGAGGGATTCATGCACAGGAGCAGCCCAGTGCCCTTGGGTGTCAGTGAGGTTGGGGATGGCCATGAGGGGCAGAGGCAGAGATCTGGCTGAAGGTGGCACAGTGGTGAAGCCCACACGCAGAGCTCCGTACCAGTTGAGTGAATCTTTCTCCACCCTCAGACGAATCCTCTCCCGGATCTTCACCGGGCGGCTGCTGAACACCAGGCCATTCTTAAATGTGTTCCTCGTCTTCTCTGCGAGGCGACCCCCATGGCTGAGGCAGACCATGTCTCCCACAACATGAGGGTGGAAGGTCAGAGCACCGAGGCAGAATAGACCGCACCTGTGTGATGTCTCTGATCCAACAACTGTAAAAGGAACAAAAACACAGTTAAGAATCTTGATGCATGAGCCATGTTTTCATACAATGAATTCTTTAAGGGATTACATGAATGTCACAAACGAGTTTTGCATCTACATGAATGCAGCGTAGTAACAACAAACTGTGCTGCAGAATTGTGCAGAAATTGTGAATAAGCTGCTGTCGTGAACAAGTGACATCATTTGACCCAACAAACTCATAATAAAGACTCATTTCTATACACCATAACACCATATCTTGATCCTACAACATGTACGCTTTCACTTTAGAGAGACACGTAAAGGTATCTTATGCATGCAAAGATAAATGACTGAAGTTAACACTGTTTCCATTTTTTTTTTAAATGTTTATTTGACAATAGACAAGTTACATTAAGTAATTAACCCACTGGCCAGTTGTGAACACAAATATTTTCCTTGCAGGTGTGACTCACAAATATGTAGTGTTCAGCAAATATTTACTTTCTGAAGAGCCTTTATCCATCAGTGACAAGCTGAACATTTCCAGTAAATCATGCAGTGTCTAGTTGCCTCATTTACTTTACAGCACAGGTCATAAATCCTTAACTGCTCTCATTTGTTTCAAGGCTTCCTCTCTGTTTGCTTATCACCTGTTTTACAGCATTTGTAGCTGATAAGAAAAGACCTGGGCATGGGGAGCTTGCTTCTGTTTTGTATCTCAATTAATTTTCTGAATGAACAGATTTGCTGCTTTTAGTAGCCCTTTAAAGAAATACAAAAATAAGGATGTTTTAATTTTTTAAAATATGTTTTGATGACATTAACCACTAAAAAATCATTTTCACCAAAATGTAAAGATGTAAAATAACTACTATTATATTTAGTTTTAGTATTAAGTTTAGTTAAAACATCAAAACTCATACAGCAATATAAACAGAGGATCTTATTGACATTTAAAGCACTACTGTAAATTTCATATCAAGTTCTCTGTAAAGACTGAAGACCAAGAATCAATATCTCACCAGAGTTCCTGTTGCTGCTCTCCGTCACCATCTTGTAGAGTGAGACGGTACTTTTCTTTGTGTCTTGAGAAATGATGTGCTCACGTCTGTATCTTGGTTTCATTATAATGAAGCAAGAGTGCTGGCAGCCTTTATAACATGCTGCACGTGTGCTTTCAAAACACAAACATCCCCTCCTACCTCACATGGGAAAGCGAAAGGAGGCGGAGCGAGGGAGGAACCATAGTTTGGAAATTTACCTGCAGTTGGGAGGACGGAAGGAGGGCAGGGTGCCAACATTTTTTTGTTTTTGTTAGTCTCTCTTTAAATAAGTAACCTTTAGAGTGATAATGCAAACATAAAACCACAACTTGAGCTCCTGAGCTTTGTAGCTTATGCTCCAAATCACTATCACTTTCATTATGTGTCATCATCTTGTGACTGTCTTTTATGCTCAAAGACAAAACATCCAAACATGTTTTTGTACACTTATTTATAGGAAATGCATGACATGTTGCTACACAACTTTACCCTAACTGTAATTTCTCTTCATGTGCTGTTGCCTTAATGTGCATATAAGAAGTTGTTTCTGCTTGAATGCAACCTTTGAGTTGCATTCAAGTATCTCATGTATTAGATCCATGTACTTTACTGTGTTTACTGTAAAATAAGCTGCATCTAATCGTCCTCTATGACTATAAGATGATATTTTTATTCATACAAACCTTATGTGTGAAAGCTCTGAACCCATATTGCTATTTTATCAGAGCCACAGTACAACAGGCTTACTGGGAAACAGAATGCAGTATGACTTCCTTTAAAAGAGAATCTGGAAAAGTACAACTGAAATATGTCATATGACTTCTCCAATCAGAGATTTGAGAGGGCTTCACACATAGTTTACTTATGAGAGCACAGCCAAACTCCAAACTGTAAAAAATTCCTCAGGTTGTTTCTGGTTAATCCAACTCATCCTCACACACCAGTGTGTGCACAGCTTTGTCGCCCTCCACAGGACACACATCCTCTTGTCTTTAGTCCTCATTGGTTGGCTGTTCCGACCATGTGACAGGATGAGACTTGGCTGAAAATCCAGAATGACATCACTCTAGGAAAGTTACTAGATCTGCCCCAACTGTGACCAACTACCTCGTGACTTTTCCCGAGAAATCCCAGCAAACATCCTGTAAAATGACACACACTGCAGGCTGCACCTGGAGTGCACTTGATTTTTTAAGTGCATGTCATGTCCTTCAGAGCAAGTGTTTAATTTTAGGTATGAATTTTTATTTTGTGCACACAAGAAAGCTATATTCTCTTTAAATCCTGTAGTTAAAATACCATATGTCATGAGTTATTGCAAGTATTATATAAGCTCTACCTAAATTTAAACAACAGTATGTAACATGATATTAGAATTTTTATTTGCTTATTGAGTTCATTACAAGACACAATAAAGAGATTACAACTTTCTTATGGTTAATATAATGTTAATGTTAATGTTAATATAAGTTCATATAAAGTCTTTATACAGGTTTTTAAATACCAATTGTTTAAATGAAACATTTGTATTTTTATTAATTCTAATTCAAAACTCCACAATACATTAACACTAAAACACCTGTATTACATTTTCATACACAGGATAAGATGTGATGTATTGCCACTGCATATTGTAATATGAGATTCCATATGTGAATTTGATTAATTTTTGACACTATTTTTTAATTTCCTGAATATATAGGCTATTGAAAGCATTGAATAACAGGACAATGAACTAATGATGGATATATGGATCACACTGTGAAATGTATGAACTGAATCAGTGTTTTAATTCACATACAGTGGTGCAAGAATGCAGACTTTCTTTCATTTGGGTTGTGGTTATGTTACGCATGATGCAAGAATGTAATTGTATGTTTCAAAACTGCATTTCTGTGGTATTAAACCAGGAAACAGAGCATCCCTCCGTCTTCTCCTCCTCTGTGTACTCCAGGCTCAGCTGCCTCCGCTCCACCACACTTGGTCAGACATGGCAGGCCATCAAAAAATCAACTTGTTCCCACTCCACCTGTTCAAAACACTATTAATCTGCTGCCTTCCAATAAAAGGCTTGGCTCTCAGCGAGGAGCCAATAGAGAAGCATTAAGGCTGTAAGACCCAGGCCAATCCCAGGCTGCATTCTAATGTGGCCTATCTTTATCAAGGTGCCACTCCATTTCCAGATACTGCTTATTTATGACTTCTGAGCAGAGAGCCGGCAGGAGGCATGTGTCTTTAGGAGAACACTAACATCTGTGTCCAGAGGGCTCGCCTGAGGCGTCAGATATGGGATTATCACAGAACACACTGTGGCTGAGAAGAGGTGAAGGGCGAGAGTGAAGAGTCTGTCTGCTTTTTCTGATGTGGTAGCAACTTTGGCAAACAGGGACTTTGTTGAAATTGCTATTGATGCTCTTAAAGATTTAAACATCTGGGGACGGTGGGTGTGATCCCAGATCCGAGACATCGCCTGTGGGTGAGAGAACTCCTTGTGGGCCCATCAGAGTTCTTTTGCTGCCTGGATCTTATTGGATGTGTTGCTGAGACCTGGAGGCAGAGTTACAGTTACTTCCCATGGATCCAAACATCCAGGGGTCCTTTCTGTTCAACAACAGCCTGAACCAATTCCCCTCGGAACTCAAGGCACCGGTGTGCCAGTACTCAGTGCCCAACTCTTTCTACAAGCTCAACCCGGGCCTGAACAGCCAGCTGCAGGCAGGGACGCCTCACGGCATCAGCGACATCCTGAGCCGCTCCATGATGGGCTCCACGGGCACCACCACCCTGCTGTCCGGATACTCCACCATGGGGGGGTTCAGCCCCTCCGTCACCAGCACGTCCATGTACTATAATCGAGACTACAACTCTTCCCTGGGCGGCTTCTCCAAGCCCGGCGCCGAGTGCCCCATGAAGGGTCGCAGTGTGAGTTGCTGGGCGGAGAGCGGCTGTGACTGGAGAGGAGGGAGGCAGCAGTGCACCAACAGTGAGTCTCAGTACTGCAGCATGGACTCAACATCCAGCTCATCAACACATTACAACTTCACTGTGTCTGTCTCTGAGGACTCAACAAGGCGTCGTAGCTTTTAGTGATGCCAGAGTGCCCTTACAAAAGAAGAGACATTCAGTGTAATTGAAAAATATACAGAAATATGCACTAACTTCTAAAACTCAAGCACACCAAGAAATATGACAAATGTATATCTCAACCAGAAACTTTATTTCATATTGTTCTGAAAGGCTGAATTATTCTTAAGATATTATTTGTTATTATTAATAATTAAAATGCTCAAATGTACATTTTAAGAGTAATTTCTAAGTAAAAAGAAAACAAGAACTTACAGAGGTTGTTGAGTGTGTGTGACACTTTAAACGCCCCATCAAGAAATGTCTCTTACATGGACAAGGCTGCTCATTAAATTATTACAATTAATCATTATATTAAACGTCTACCTTATTAATTCTATAGTCAAACAAAGAGTTTCCGATTAAGGGATCTTTTTGCTGAAATTTTGTTTTGCTGTCCCAGCTATCTGCAGAAACTGAAGAATTTCAGTTGTTACATCTCATTTCTATGCAAAAATCCAATAATCCAGCTGTGTCATTTCTTAAGTATTTTTTTTCTTCTTTAACATTTTCAGGTAGTGGTCCTCTGGGGGAGATGTCAGGCAGGAAGAAACACACCAGACCAACATTTAGCGGACATCAGATATTTGCTCTGGAGAAAACATTTGAGCAGACCAAGTACCTGGCCGGGCCTGAGAGAGCGCGACTGGCTTATTCTCTGGGCATGACAGAGTCACAAGTCAAGGTAAAGATAAAAGTAAATTTATATTAATGCTGTTAAAATGATGCTTTTGTGTGAGGGGGAGTTTCTAACTTACAGAATAAGGTGACTTTAAAACATATTACTCCAAATTATTTTTGTTTTTCTTTTTATATTGGGTTTTATTTCTCTATGTTTGACCTTTACCATGATTTTTAAAATTTTATTTATTTATATATTTATATATTGTGTGTGTGTGTGTGTGTGTGTGAAGTAACTCATTTTAAAGGGTACAATAGAAATGACGTTGACCTATTTCTTATATACAACTACAGGGAGGGAAAAAAAGCTTGACACTAATCTGTGATCAGGAGGTCACACACACACACACACACACACACACACACACATCTACTTCATGCAGAAATTAGGTCATGGATGATCGTCACAGCTTCCCCTTGCACAATGTCTGTGAACAAGTTGCACTTATCAAACAACACAAATTCACATCCACAGACAGAAGCCCAACCACACTCAACTTACGGCCCTCAGGCCAAATCTGGCCCACAACAAGATGGCAGGTGGCCTGCTGACCATTTTCTAATTCACATAAAAATTAATTAATTCACAATGGGAATTTTTGGTGCTCTCTGAATGTAAATAAGGTGCCAGAGTGCATCTAAAAACATCAAAATAGAACTTATCTATTTTAAAAAAAAATGTCAGGGAGGGATCCCCCCGACCTCCTGACAGAGATCTGAGCTTAGCCTGACTGTCCTAAAATACTAGAAACGCCCCTGCCAACACCAGACCTGTGCTGCAACTGGATTTGCCTCTTAGCAAAGATAAGTGGGGACAGCAAATGTGTAAAGGTTGAAAGCCTATTCAATATACTGATAAATATTATTAATATTTGTTTAATAACTGGCCCCTAGCCTCTTGTTATTCTGCAAAAGTGGCCCCAGGCAGAGTAAATTGATCCCTGCAGCAGGCTAACCCTACCATGTTGTGTTTAGGTGTGGTTTCAGAACCGACGCACCAAGTGGAGGAAGAAGAGCGCCTCAGAGCCGAGCTCCACGCAGGCCAGCCTGGCGGGGCAGGGCGGCGAGGCCTCGGAGAATGAGGTGGAGGACGAGGAATACAACAAGCCTCTGGACCCCGACTCTGACGACGATAAGATCCGACTGCTGCTGCGCAAACACCGCAGGGCTTTCTCCGTCCTGCGCCTCGGGCCACACCACGTCTGATAAACTTCCTGCAAATCACACACACATACATGTCCACACACGCGCGCTTCTCAGCAGACCTGCATGCTGTAATGAAAGTGATTAGTTTTGAATACAAAGTTGAAGCATTTAAGCATGTTCACAAGAGGTCATTATGGTCATCCAACCAAAGAGCATTAATGGGTTCAACAGGCAGGCTGTAGAAATGAAGCTATTTACTTTTATAAGTTACTGTATCTCTGGCCTGTTCAATGTTACACTGATGTAAGGAATTATGTTATACACACCATTTTGTAAAAACACTAGAAAATGATATTTAAAAAACTGCATGATGCTGTTGGTAATACTAATAAATAAAAAAAGAGAGTAACCTGAATTTAGTCATGTCTTCTCTTTTTGAAAAGGTGACGGATAATTTTATGCTTATGTGATTTTAAAAAAAAATGAAACCACAAAAAGTGCCATGACATGTGGTCAGTAGCTTCAATAACCCAATATAGCTGCAAACACTAAAGAAAGAAAACATTTTACAGTCGTACTATAAAAGGAAACTAGAATACAAGAATCAAAACTTAAAAAAAATACATTTCAAAATTGGAAAAATGTATAAATCTGTAGGTCAAGTAATTTTAGGACAAATATTTTAAGGAAATTTTCTTTTACATGGGCATTAAAGGTAATTTAGCTTAAAAGGCACTAAAATGAGACATTCTGTGATAATGAAAATGGATTAATGTGCCGCTCTGAAACACTCTGTGGGCTCTGCTCACAGTTTATTTGTCTATTATAATATCCCATGAGTATGATTAGTAATTCTGCTAAATGTTTAAATTAAATGTCGACTTAAAGTTGGTTAAATAACTGTAAGTTGACAGCTTTATTTTAATTACTTGCTTTCACAATGCATTGTAAAAACATGACCAGTGCTGCTCAATAAATGACTGTGAATCATTTATCAGGTTTGAACAATGGCTCAAGTTCTGCCCGTGTGTTTGCTGTCAAGTGACAGTTAGAATGAAACTGCACGCAAAATGGTTCAAACGCTGGAGAGAGGTGCAAAGGTCAAAGGTCAAATCTTGTGTGATTTACCATTGTGGTGCAGCTTAATTGAAGACAATGACCCCCACAACCCACGTCAACATAAAATCAATACCAACAGACCAGCTCCTTCACTGTTCAGACTCAGTGTGTTCAGACTCCACATGGCTCAGATGACTCTGTCAAAGACACTTCTGCTTTGATTGCTCACATCAAAAAGAGCCGGCAGTGTAGTTGTGTTGTTAATATCATACAGAGCCAATTCTGTCATTATGATGTTAAATATCAGAGCTATGACGATGCAAATATTTAAAATTGATCAAGCATTATAAAGTCTTTGTGATTTATGAATTTTTCAGGAGGCAATCCATGTTTTAGTCTCCCTCCAACCTGCTGCTGTCTTACCACTGGATCAACACAAAAAATGAAATGCAATAAAGGTCAGAATCAGTCTCTTGATTTGTCGGCCCTTGAAGACTTTGAGTCTGAACAACATGTCTTAAATAGCCAGCCCATTCCAGCTTTAGAGGGCAGGCTGTTTTAGACGCAGTCTGTCTTCTGCTGCAAAATAATGGCAGCTCACCTCATGACTGAATACCATGGAAAATAAATGCATAACACAGAGATAAAGTTAAGTTAGCACCACTTTGCATTAGACCCGTTCTGTACTTCATAAATCTGAACGACGCAAAAGTCAGCATTAGTGAGATTTTTCTTCATGTAGATATAACTAACTAGAAGATTTAATAATAGAAATAATAAATATCTATTAGTAGGACATCCCTGTTAAGATCCACGCCTTTTCCTAGAAACAGAAAAAGCCTAGGGTGCACAAGCTGGGGCACATAGTATGTAAACCAACCATTCAGGTTAATTGGCTTCACACCAGTGTCGCTGTGCCTCATCACCTCTCACGTAGCACTTCCCCGAAGAAGTGTGATTCAAACTGACTGTACAGCGATGACTGCGGTTGTTAACAAAATCTCTGACGTGATTCAACATAGACTGAGTACACAGTTAAGCCAAAAAATAACAATACAACATCTTTATGAGGGTAATATTTTATTTACAAAAGTGGAATATGACAATGATGTAGTGTTTGACCAGAGTTAATCTGAAGCTAATACTGGCTGTATAATGCACTCCACTCCCATAGCTGGTAAACAGTAACGGTTGTTACTTACAAACTGTTCAATCTACACAAACATTTGCATCTCTGAACTCAATCTTGTTATGGCGAGGCTTGACATGACTGACAGTCCAAACTGGAAATGACTATCTGTGATTAATGCATGACAGTATTTCTGTAGGAATATGGAGGGTTCCACACAGCTGTGTAAGAAAGTTTCACAAAACACTCAAAAAATTAAAATACATGTCAGCTGGGACTGACTCCAGCTGTTGGATAAGAAGATGGATGGAAGTAACAAACCACAAACATATTTAAAATTCTTTCAATTAGTCATTATTAAAGCCAGATCGAAAAAACTAACAAATAATTCACACATCAAAAACATTATACAGCACTGGCTCTACAGTATGAGACTATGAACCAACAAAACAAAATAAGACAAGTCAATCAAAAAGCAAACAGTGCCTTCTGTAATGTGTGTGGGTGCACGTGTGTATACTCAAGTGAAGCCATGCGATGGAAACGTTCACTACCCTTAACTACAGTTAGACGTAAAGATAAGAGGCCTACTGTGTAATTCTTTTGGCAATGAAATGCAGCTGATGCCAACCAGAACGGGGTGGAAGAGACGTCATGCAGCAGACAAACTGTAAAGACATCTTTCTCTGAGTGAGGACGGCTAAAATCGAAAAAACTGAGAACTGCTGAGTTGTAGCGTGTGGAATAAAGCACTTGGTATTGATGACAGCTGGTACACAGAAAAACAGCAAAAGGATGTTACTTTAAATTCAACAGGGTGAAACTGCTGTGGGTTATAATAATAATATATATTTAGCTCCTACCGCAGCATTCATAAACAAACAAAACTGCTGTAGTCGGTTTGTTAATTTAAAATGTTATCGGCCTTTTGTCCGCTGTCTAGTGTCATTTCTAGTCATATACATTTATCAAAATCAATTCTGAAAGTGATTTTATTGAGTAAAAATGAGATACGTGACATAGTTAAAGCCACTGTGAGAAAGTTATCCCTCAGAAATGATGTTATATCCACAGAGGACATTTGACCAAACATGTCGACTGGAAACTGAGATAGCAGTGCTCTCCTACTGTGTTTCCCTGTGGTGTAAAATCCTGTTTACAATGATAGTAAACAACTTCAAAATATGAATATCCAAACTAAAAATGGCATAAAATGCAAAATAAAAGCGTGCCCACACACTCGGTAGGACTGCTCCAATACTTGATATTAACTTGATCTCACATTTTTTAGTTTTTATCATTATTAGTGGCTCAATATTAATCGCACAAATGTTCTTCATAATGTTTAGATAACTTATTTACACCAGTTTCACGATACTGGATTCTGATTTAAAACCCACTGAATGAAAGCTATCCAGTTCATCTGCTACACAGTGGCCTCACTGACGGGAAAGATTTAATAAAACATTTTGGGCCAATACGGAGTGAGTACATTTGTGATGCCTTGTCTGGGGTTTGTTTGACACTGCCTGTATGAAAAGGCATGTTAAAAGAAAAAGCAATCATAAAACAAAACATGTAAGCATGTTCTGCATACATGTCCATGTAAAAGGGCTGATCCACAGTCACACTGCAGTATTTACATTGTTGTCTTCTCCATGTCTGCAAGCAGGATTTGGAGGAACATCTTGACATTGAGCTTTCAGGGCATGGGACTTAAGATCTGAGAGTAAGTGCAGAATCTGGAAAACTGCTACAGAAATCCATAACAGCTGCTGATAAATCTGTGCTTGTGTCACTTGGATTGTCGTTGAAAGCATGTGGCGGTGAGTTGTGAGACACCAGCGATGTGAGGACAGGGTTTTCACAGCAGGGAGTAACTGTTTCAGGACCTGCTGCTGGTTGATGGGTGGGTTTGTGGCAGGAAACCATCATGCTGATTATCCTCTGGTGCTGATACTGTGGCAGGGCTCAGAGAATGGTGCGGTTATAGACCTGCAGCAGACACACACACATAAATCATACACACCCTTCATTGTGTACCAACAAAAACAAAAGCATGGGAATGAGATTACATAAGGATAGGACTATTTAAGCAGTGTAGAAATTCTTCCTTCCTTCCAGTTCGATCAAAGTGCAGATGCAGGACACAGTGGGTGGGGATACAGCATCTTGCTGATGGGCATTATAAGAGTGTCTACCTTATGATTTGGCTATTAAAGAATAGTTCATCCCCCAAATGACCATTTGTATATCGATTATTCATCGTTTTCATAAAGAAAAAGTGTCAACAATGAACAAAGACTCCAAAAACAGAAAAAATGTTGATAAATTAAAGTCATAGGAGTCTGTGTTTAACAACACTGCATCACTGCAACAAAACTGCATCAAAACACAAACTCTGACGCAACTCATTAAGTATAATCCAAGTCTCATTTAGCTGGTCATATGGTTGGTACTTCAGCCCTTTCTGACAGGGAAATGAATTAAAGGGAAACTTTGATATGCTCTCTTCAAAGCCAGACTCCATTGACAAAAGCAATAATTTTATTTCGGTCAACACAGGAGCTGCAGGTCTACCGCTGCCTCGATAAGTTAGTTAGTTAGCGTTATTGTGTGACTTTGGTGCTTTAAATGGTTAGTTTGGATTTGTCAGAGTCATACAATCACACAAACAAACTAACTAATCAAGGCAGCGATAAAACAGCAGCTCTTGTCTTTAGTGAGGTAAAATCATTGTTTTTGTTAATGGAGTCTGGCTTTGAAGAGAGCATGGATAAATTTCACTTTTAATTCAGCTCCCTTGCAGAAAAGGCTGCCTGTTTGGGAAGTACTGAGTGTAAGACTGGATAAATGGCACTGGGATTATACTGTGTGAGTTGTGTGAGAGTTTGTCAACCAATGTTTGAGTCTTTTGGATTTTCGTTCTCTGGAGGCAAACAAATTCAATGTAACTGAGATTGAAATGATCATTTGGAGGGGAAAAGTATTCTGTTAATACCAAGTTAGAGCCCATCAGAAGCCATTCAAAGCTACATTCAAAGCAAAGAACACCTACCTTAATTAAAATTAAAATGTACCATCACATAAATTTCAAGCAAAATGTAGAATGTCTTTCTGTACTGCTTAAATGTACCCTCAGAAATACTGATACTTATTCTGCATCTCAAAATGTCAAAAAGGAAAAGCGAGCTGGTTGCAGCATCTTCTCCGTCCCTTCATTGCGTGGACTCATCATTTTGCAGCCCTCTGAAGAAGGACCGTCATGAAAAAGCAGTCCATCCCTAAAAAAATAAATTTAAACGGCAGCAAAACAAAATTCATGGCCGTAAAAATGCCAATACGCTGTCCAGCACAATGCATGTCTCTCTGGTCGACCATCCAGAGGGTAATTAATGAAAAGCACCGCAATGCACTTAGTGTGTAGCCACAGTGACAGTGGAGAGGATTCAATAGACATAGATCAGTGAAAGGTGCTGATCGCCTGTGGTCCTACTACGCTGGACACAAAGGAGCGCTTGTGTCCCGCTGGCACTTCATCTTAGTTCATATCCTAACTCCAATGGGCGAGCCTGGGTTATGGCTCTCTGGGGACCGGAGCAAGATTACTGTGATCGCTCTCACACACTGAATCCCCCCCTCTGGAATCACCACACACACACACACACACACACACACACACACACACACGCTCACTTTCACATGCTGTACAGTATAGACACACACTCACTGGCGCATCCTCTTACCATTGAGAAGGATCCGAGTCAATGGTCATTTGTCTTCAGTGCGAAGAACAAGAAAACCGGCTACAAGAAAAACACACAGGAGTTACTCCACATGACGGGTTGGTTTGCCTGCACGATAAACACACCATCTAAACTGTTACCTTATGGTCTCCCATACAGACATTAGGACCCACTGTGTTGTAAACGATGCTCTTCTCACCGTCATCTCCCTGAAATCAAAAATGAACTTTTGGTAACAAAATTAAAATACATCTATCCACCTTATTCCTAGGCCCCATGTTACCCTGCGTGAATTATGGGCACCACTTTGGGCACTGAACCGGAACTGTCATCTGCCAGTGGTAATGGTTAGTTAATGGTACGCTAATTCTCTTTCCTAGAGTGACTGGTAAATAAAACATGTGGAACACACCACCTGTTACACCTCAGATGGGACAATCTGATCATACCTCTGCAATCTCTGACCACCATCTCAAAGCACTGGTTGTTTTCCTTTTTAACAGAGTGCATGAGCGATTAGCTCACCTTCCTACGTTAACATGTTGTTAAATTTGACAAAGCTATCTAATGGTAAACATCTACTCCTTCGAAAAATTATTTATGATGTTTTCACGACACATAAACAGACACTTACACCCTTGGGAGAACATTTTAAAAAATTTGTATTAATTTTAGTTCGATGCAAAGTAGTAGGCTGAGTGACACCACAAAATTCAGCAGCAGACCTCAGTAATATCAGGAATACAGAGCAGTAGTAAAATAAATAGCTGATCATTCATTTTTATACAGGATATAATATGGCAACATCACTGTAAATCAGTTACATATTCTCAGCCTGGATGACTTACATAAGAACATAAGTCAAATTTTATATTTTCTAACTAGCAATTTTTTAACATATGTTGAGAATGCAGCCAAAGAGGGAAAGACAGGTTTATCATGTACTGATGCTGAGAGACAGACTTGTCACTCTCTTCAGCAATTTCTGATTTAACACTTCACTGTGTCTCATGAGACTTTTGGTTTTATTATTTCTCATGTGAATCGTAGCTTTGGTTACAGGGACAATCAGTTTTTATTCTGGCAAAAAGGTTGTTGCTGAAGCCACAAATTTAGCTTAGTCTGGTTGTTGACAGCGTTACTATGGCAAGCCCTTTAAAATGTCATCAATAATCAGTAAAAAAAATAATAATTTAATCAGTAACAGCAAATGTGGATATC
>JAPZEB010000022.1:30846771-30860575 GCA_029783705.1 Chaetodon striatus | reverse complement strand
TAGTCAGATTTGCTTTCAGATGTTTTGTGAGCACAGTAAACTTTATTCCAATACCACTGGTTTTGATGAAATGTTTCATGTTATCTTTTTTCTTATTTTGCAAAAAAACGAGCTCTACTATGTCCACATTTTTACAGTGTAACCTCAGGAAACACTTCCCAACATTTTATTTTGACCTAAAAATGCAGCCAGATGGTTGCTGTTTTCCAATCCAAATCGTGTGTCACACTGTAGATTACAACAAAAGAAATGACCTTTTCTTATACTCCAGTGGAGTCCACAAACTCTGGCTTTTGTAAAGTGTTGACCAGCAACAAGCTCCTGCTTTTCACTTATCTGTATCAGCTGAGCGGAACAAACGCCTTCAGCTACCTCTGAGCATTAACATGGAGGGGGGCTCCATCTACTGGACGCACATGTGAACTACTCTGACTGTGTTTCTTACCGTGAAGCTCTCCTCTGTTTGGAACTGGTTGTCCACATAGATGCAGACCCTGTCAAAGTCTTTCATTTGCTCACTGGACTCAATACTCCTGGAAACAACAGAGCACACAGAGCTTATATTAGGCGACAGATCGGAAAAGCTTATTCCCTTGGACCTATAGCTGAAGATATTAGTGGGTTAATAGTCAAAGGACAGAAAATACATTGGCAAGAATATGATAGTCAGTCATTTTAAAGGTATAATATACAGGATTTTCCTTAAAAAAATATATAGATACAAAAGTGATCCCTCTCAATTATCATTTATGATCCACTAAAAGTGTGTAGCTGTGTGTGTATCTGCTGAGACCCTGCCCTCTGCCTGTATCTTCTTATAATTTTGCTGTGTTTGGGACAGTCCTAGGCACAGCGCACGTGAGGTTGGGCAGCAACCAGGTGCCAGACCGTAAAAGCATGCATCTGCTACCTAAATCACAAACACAGGGCCAAAAAAAAAAAAAAAAAAAAAAGCTTAACAAATATAGTGAGATGAACGCCAAGTGGACAAAGCTCTTTCCACAAAGAAAGTCAATCCGCGGTTGGCTTTCACTTTCCCTGGCGAGCACTGAAGGAGAGGATTGGGATCAAGACTGACACACAGTTGGCCTGTTCTCTGTTAGACAGGCAGGTGCCAAAAGTTAGCTTAGTTAGCTTACTTAACTATCAGCTCTTCCATAACAATAATGTTCCTACAGTAGTAGCTTGCAGTGTGGTGTAGGGAGGAAGGGCCAAATTTGAATGTTGTGTTTACAAACAGTAACCCACAATTCCTGCATTGTATACCTCGGAGCACAATGGCCAAATCTAAACTGGTTCTAGCTTCTCAAATGTCAGAGTTTGTTGTTTTTTTTCCATCTTCTGTAATTGTAAACTGAATATGTTTGGGTTTGGGACTCTTTGGTGGAAAAAACAAGCTACTAAAATATTTCAACTTTGGCTTTGGGAAACTGCGATGGGCATTATTCTGCTGTTTTTTGACATTTTATAGGCCAAATGATAAATCAATGATAACAATATCTGTCAGTTATTTTAATGCAAGAAGAGAAAGGAAGTTTGTGACACTGTCAAACACACTGTGATGGAAGAATATAACTTTACTGAGGAGGATGGATTATGAGCAGCACATAAGTCCTACCGAAAGAAGTCTTCAGCATGGCCCATGTTGACCATGTAGTCCTTCCCTCCGACCTCCTGAAAGTGCAGGGCAATGAACTGGGGCTTGTGGCTGTGGATAGTCTGCAACAAAGCAACGCAAATAGGTCTTAGTCTACAGGACTTACATTACAGAGTAATGAGGACTGTGTGTTACAGGGTAAAGTAACCTATCCATCAGGGGTCATGTGGATTTTTCCTGTGATTAAATTTCTGGTGTGACTATGTTATCAGTTCTCAGCACAGTATCCGTTTTCCAGAGGAACATGGAGCTGTTGTGTACGTTAGGATGTCACCAATGTAAAGATGCAAGAAGCCTACAAACGTGGGCCAGAACCAACTATGTGACACGGTTTTTATTTGCCTGACATGAGCCAGACTGCACAAAATGTAAGAGGGGAATATGTGATACTGCCAGTGATGAGTGGAAAAACCCAGAAGGCCAAACTTACCTTATACAATTCTTGTAACCATTCATTTTGAATTTCACCAACCTATAAAAAGACAAAAATAATCAAAGGTATGCAATCTTTCTGGAATATTAGTTTTTTTGGCCACCTTGGGGCAGAGCAACAAGTTGTAAACCATTTAAATATTTACAGCTATTGTCTCCACTTGACATTTCCTTATCCTCACCACATTTCTTTTCCTCTTCACATTTTTTTCTACATATTTCTTCAGTGGAGCAGCTGAATGTCTTGTCGGGCAAACTAGCTTACCCTGGTCATTAAACACAGTAAGCACTAGCCTTTTCCGCTAGCAACATAGCTGAAGACACCAGCCTTTGTACACAATGTTAAATATCCATATACTATGCAGCATACTGCTGTATAACCATGCAAACTCTTTCAGTAAAATACTTTACAAATATACTGTATTAACAGCTAAAGCATGTTCTCGAACAAGCTGACATTAACAAAGTAATCTGGCTAATGCTACTTGGAAGCTCACAAATATCATGTTTCCAGATTAACAACTTAATCTTCATCATCAAGTGCACTTAGTGACAAACCACTAAGTGCACTGAGTGGGTTTATCAATATGAGTGACTCCTTTCATTGTACACATTTACTTAATTTGTTTTACTACAAAATATTGCACAGACAAGATTTAATCATGAAGTTTCCATCATACTGCACAATATGAGCCAGTTTTAGTGTTTTACAGAATGCTAACCTACAAAAATATATATTTATTAATTAAAAAAAACATTATAGCCTCATGGCTTTAAAATTGCATTACCAGCTAGCAGACAATGGAATTCAGGAAGTCACCAATCACTGAAAGGAAATACTCTGAGCTATAATTCACTCTCAGGGTATAACAAACAATAAAGATTGTCTGGAAATATTATCCTGTGTGTTCCATTGGTTGTAGTTTCCAGGATGTGGTCTCGGTCAAGTCTAGCTGCGCCCGTCATAATCATGTTTTATATTTCATGGACACTTGACAGCTGAGCATACTGGAAAACATGTGTGAGTAAAACATTCAGATAGGCTTAAACCTTACACAAACCAATAGGGCTGCACAATATGAAGAAAATATGTGGTAATATTGTTGAATATTGTGATGACAATATTAATTGCAATAAACAAATATAAAAGTGAACTCAGTTCTGCCTTTGTGCTGCTTTCAGTACACTGTTAAAATATAACAAATTGCTTGCTGAATTAAAAATCGTTACAGAACATTATTAATTATACATTAATATTGATTGCTTTTAGTTATTCTCGGAAAAGGACATTTAAACTTCATGACAGATTTGTGACTCCAACTTGCTTTCATCTAACGTCAGTCACCAGCAGTCAGGCACTACTGGACAACTGGGACAGTTTGATCACGTTTGAAGGGGTTACAGATACACCAGCAAGACGTTGAAAATGTCGGACATCTGAAATAGTTTCAAATTGTTTGGAACTATCTGAATTACATTTACACTGTCAGCAGCTGTAAACTGATAAATAACTTCATTTACTGAACTGTGGTGGTGAAAACACAGGTACAGTGTGACAAATGTTTCCCCCCACATGCTAGGTAAAATTAAATGTTAACCTCACAGTTAAACTGACGGTAAAAGCCTCTTGATTCTCACACCAGAGAATCTTCTCTGACTCTAAACCTGCCTCCTCTGGCAATTTTGAAAACCATCAGCTGTACATCAACAACTGCTCCTAAATTGTGGCATTTGAACATGTCCTGTGTCACAATGCAGAATTATCCTGTCACAAAGTAATGTATGTAATGTGACGCCGGGTGTTTTCATGCCAGCTGAAAAATGGCTTTGCATAGTATATTTGCATGACAGTGTGGCGGGAATGACTTGCTCATGGCATTCTGGCTACTAACACAGTCTGTATACGCTCCTGAGCCTGAACGTGAGCTCTGTCCACTGACCCTCATTCCTTTATATTTAACTGTAACACACACTGTGTTTCAGAGATTAAGTTCATACAGCAGTTATACTCAAGATACAATTCTGCAGTACATTAAAAATAAGAGCAGGAAAACCGGAAACATCTACAGAATTAAACACTTACAATCCAGCAACAAACAGTTTTCTCTCTGTGGTAAACTAATAGCACTGAGTCAGGAAACAAGACCAGGCACGTTGAACAAGAGAGGCCCCCTAAGTGAGCTTCTACAGCCGCACTGCTCCAAGGAAACTGTTAGCTTTAATGGATCCAGCCTGGTGATTAAGTTAATGCTTTGTTGTTTCGAGCTGCCTGGTAATGAAAATTGGCTAAAACGTTTCTTTGGCAATAATGTGTTCCAGCAAGTGATGCTCATGTCTGACACAATTTGTATGTATAAAGGGAAAGTCCGCACAACAAAAACATCTATTCAGCAGAACCGAGTCTATACATAGTCATTACACAAGCTCTCAGAAACAACGATCTCCAAGATACTGCTATGGTGTGCCATAGAAATGTTACTGGTGGCACAGAGCAGCAGTTAGAGTCGCTGTCTCACTGGCTAAACCGCTCTGACAAGACACTCAGCTAGTCTGCAAAAGCATTAGGATTTATCCTGTGATGTGCTTAAGGTCTTGCTCTTATCCCAAAGGCTGGGTGAACGTTAAGGAGTGTTTATAGGAATAGGGGGGCCTAAGTCAGTAGAAAAGCTCAAGTCTCTTGGGGGAAGATATTCATCTGTTTACATATCTCCCACAATGGGATCTAACATGTTTTCATTGGAGCCAGATCTGGCAACCGGAAACATGGTCCTGAGCCAAATTTCCATTGAGTGTAAGGGCCCTCCTCCCTGCACTGTCTGAAAGTTTTGTCAGCCCAGCAGAGGCCAAAGCTGAAAACCACTCTTGAAATACTTAAATTACAATCTGCTCTTTTAGATCCCTTCGACAAAGTGGTCGCAGTGATAGTTTTCACAGACACAAACATTTAAAATGAAGCTAGAAGTTTAGATAACATTATAGACATGTAGTAATGCCACTGGAGCCGATTATGTAAAGGCCATACAGTAACCATAAACTGGCTGTTGAGTAACACGGGCCCTCCCTGTGCTAACACGATAACCAGTGATTTTCAACAGGGACTGATTGCACATGGTGCAGCTGCCACTTGTGAGAGGTGAGGATGATTCTGAGAGGGTTGGGCACACACCTGGAGAGGGCCTACAGGAGACTAATTCATAGAAATGATAGGTGGGGGTGTCTTATACTATTTTAGAGGGTGGCAGTAGCTCAGTTTGTGGGGACCAAAGGGTCGCTGATTCAAATCCCCGTACACACCAAACACGGAGTGTGGACTCGTAGCTGGAGAGATGCCAGTTCATGCTCCTGGGCACTGCCGAGGTGCCCTTACACAACGCATCAAAACCCTAATTACTCAAAGCCTGTGTCTATGAGCAGCCCACTCGCCCTGACACCTCTCCATTAATGCATGTCTATAAGTACTGGGCCTGTGTGTCAGTGATCTATGAAATAACAAACAAGGTGACAAAAAAATCAATTTCCCTTGTGGGACTAACAAAGGAATCCTTACTTTCTTTCTTTAGAGGGTACAGAGGACCACTACAGTGGCACACATACTTAAGATTAGTTAGGTAAACACAACAAAATGTGGCCAACAAGTGATGTCCCCTGTTACACCAACTGATGGGACAGATGACCAATAAGATACATATACATATCAAGATACATATCTTTTTTTTTTTTACTACAGTGACAAAGTGTTAGCTAATCTAATCATTTAATTGTGACAACCTCTCTCCTCTCTATGTGTGTGTGTGTGTGTGTGTGGATGAAGCAGTAATTTCAGACACGTTACACACAGGTTTAAGTCCTTTTTGTCTACCTGTAGAGTATATGGTGAACATTTCATTATATTTTCATAGCTGACCTTTCAGTGTCACAATATCTAACAGGTCACAGATATAAGTGTAACCCTCGCCTCTTACTAGTGTACTCTGCTTGTCACGCGAGGTGTGAAACTTTCGCATCCCACGTATAACTATACAACTTTGGCTCGTGGCGTTTCTTTACATCAGCTACAGCAGATGAACACTACTGACAGCTGGAAAATAAACACAACAGCGTATATCGACGGTGCAGTGTTAGCTCCACAACACACAATAATTAGGCTACATGTATAGTAACAGGTCATTGAACGCACCAGGAGGTTAGCACACTTGTTACATCCTCCCAAAGATGTAAGCTAGCAGCGGAGCCCATTCAAGGTAAAACTTACCTCCTGGTGCCTTTCGACTAATTATTGCTCTATCAGCCTAACAGCATTAAGTATAATCCTCTGGCAACACCGCAGTCTGGTGTAGTTTTAATGTTACTCTCCTACCAGTCTACTTACATTGTCAAAGAGTGACCCGACATTTGCGGTGACGAGCAGCACATCAGTGTATGTTTCCATGTTAACGATCCACCTTCACAAACAGCCCGAGGAAACTCCGTAGCGTCGCCGAGTGACGCGCCTGCTGCAGGCCTATGACAGATACCGTCCAGCAGCTTACACAGGCTTAATGTGTGAGCCCAAATCGCGACTAGCACCGCTCAAAATACACCAGCATCTCACTGGTGACACTGAGTCGCGTCTGGTTCAACTTGTTTGGTTATGGCGGGCTGTCGTATCAGGTCGTCATCATATGCCGGAGCGGCGCTCATATCCATCGTCGAGCCGACGAGCAGTAAGTTGGTTTAATAGCCTACATGCGTGGATTTCCGCCTCCTCTCGGGTAATTGGACTAGTAGCTTCTTAGCGGACTTAAAGCGGCATGGACGGCGCATCTGCTGCTGCCTTGACAAACGCTCAGATAACCGGACCAAGCAGTTACAGTCAGCCTTGAGTTGTGTGCCCCGGTGCTCCGCCTCCGCCCCTTCACTCGCAGCAGTCCATTGCAGTCTTCCTTATGTTAACTTTACCACCCCTGAGTCAACGTCGCTCCAAAGTGTAACCTCCTCTGAAGATAATCCCATAATATCTGATTGCCATGGAAACCTGTGTGTTTTGCCTGCATTGCAAATGATCCACTTAGCTCAACCCATTTTATTACCACAACTGAAAACCCTATTAAATCATAATCTATGATAGTAACCTGTAAGATAATGCAAACTACCATTATGTGTAACCCATTTTCAAGATTCATACAAGCAATTTTTATTGTCTAAGACTGTTGAAAAATATTAGTAAACATGAACAACTCACCCAAATCCAAAAACTGGAGTGCTGTAACTCAGATTTGTGATGTCAAAAGGTAAAGTCTGCAGTGGCTCCATAAACAATGAGTTGGGAAAGGTTACACTGAGAGCAAACTGGGGAGTGTTCAGAGTTTAGGGATACATGCAATAAAATAAAGTTCATTTGGGTACATAAAAGAAAGAAAACAAACACTGTGTGGGACCCAAAATCAGGCTCTTGTTTATTGTCTATGGAGCAGCTCCAGACTTTATACCCCATGACATCACAAGTTTGAGACCTCTCTGGTTTCTGGCCTTGACAGAGTAGTTCATGTTCACAAATTTTGTTTGTTCCGGGGGAAAAACATATTGGAATTTTTAATTCAAGTGGTAGTCCATTTTAACTACCCAAGGACTTGAAAAACTACAGGGAGGACTCTCATTTCACCACTCAACATACCACAGCGTCATTCTGTGTAGTCTTAACAGGAAGTTAGTCATTTTCTTTCTGTGAGAATCTTTTCTTTCAATGAAAAACACTTTCGTTTCAATTGTTCTCCCCCCTGGCTGTGTTACAACTGGAGAGCCTCAAAATGACATAACAGGAGACGCATTATCTTTATCAGTGACTTTGCCTTATTTGTGTGCTCATCAATAATCTGTTATTACCTTTACAGCATGTGCTGCCTGTGTGTAAAGCTAGCGTATCACTGGGACTCATTTCATTTTTACGAGCGTGACCTACGGGTTAGTCATATTCTCTAGAAGTGCCTGCCTCCTACAACTTCCAGTCATGACAACAGCAGAGTAACCACAATATTTTACAACACATTACAGCAGCTTTTTCTAGCCAGCGGATCATAGAGCTGTAAAAGTCTCATTTGGAGTCGATGGCTCTGTGCCATCCAGCCCAGGGTAAAAGCAAAGATTGCTGGGGGCCTAACTCTGGCTCTCCATAGTGCTGTTAGTGAGCTGTTCAACCATGGCATGGTTTTCACAGCCAACCTTTAGAGCTCTTCTCCCTGCTTCCTCTTACTCCTCCCCTACGCTTTGTGTGCTTTATTCTCTAACGTCAACAGATCCATTTGAAAGTATTGCAACAGAGATGCAAAAGAATGCTGCCATGTCCATCACCGGTTTGGAAACAAACACAGTTAAAGGGGAAACCACTCTGAAAGGACTGAGGCACTGGTTTATTGCAGCCAGGAGGAGAGGCCTGGGTTTTGGGTGAAGCACTGGCAAAAGAACCAGCAGCATACGTCTGTTGAAAGAGATATTATGTAGACTCCTGAGAGAACATTGCACACTAGGGAATAAATACAAAATATATGATGTCCAAACTAAAGCTCTCAATCTTCATGCCAGACAGTGTTATAGCAACTTGGTGCCTACTGGACAATAAATCAGACAGAAAATGTTACTAGAGTCCCGACTTGCCAAGAATAGCACAGAAAGCTAATTAAGACTGTAGTGTTTAGAGCAAAAACATTCAACTCTAAAAATATAAAATAAAAAAAACATGCTGGGATTTGGGAAAATATTTTCCATTGACATAAAAATAACCTAAACTCTTAAAATGAGATAAACCGAATAAAATGGAAGAGGTTAAAGTTCAAAATAACTCATATTTATTAAGAGTAATTTACAAGACATTGAACTTGTATGTCTCTTTAGCGACGGGTCATGTTGCAGTATTGACTCTGTTTAGCTCATCCTGAACTTTGGAGGTTGGTTGTATAGTTGTAACTAATTTAATGCTTTGGCAAAATGTAAATTAAAATGCCTTTGTGCCTGCATCAAAAGAAAACAAACATGATTAATAGTGTGAGAAAAACAACTCTAAAGTCAAAAGTTCGAGTCACATTCTTGAACATTTATTTTGATGAACAGATTTGACACAATCTAAATGACTGTCCCTGATAACAGTAAACTAGAGGGATGAGGGATTCAGGGAGAAACCCTCAAGGCTGTCTGCTGTGTTCCTTCACTCCAGCCTAATGGGGAGTCCAAACTACAGCTGCACTCTGTCTCTCCTTGAAACCTCCTTGAAGAGGCTGCCAAGTTGGAGAAAGATCTCTGATGAAGGGGGGAAATAAAGACAATAGCTTTTAGAGTTAACTTAAAATAAATTAGGCAGGATGGTCACTGCACAAGCAGGAAGCCCATGAAGAACATGACTCCTGTTAGGAAGTGTATTAGTATGAATATATATCAGCTAATTGTCATTATAACTATGTTTTAGAGTCAGGAGACCAATCGTGATGGTCATTATCCTACATCGCTATCTGAGTGCCACGGGCCTTAAAGGGACGCTGCTAAAAGCTTCCCAAATAAATTCTTAATGAATCGACTATGAACTCTTTCGCTCCAGTTATGCTGCATATTGAGTGGGACGATGAGGAATATCTACCTCAATCTGTAAACCTTCATCTGAGTTACTGTGGGTACACAATTTCCATTTCATAATGTGAGGATTTACACATTCCATGGAGGATACACAGAAACAGACAACATATCAAGAGCTCATCTGCAATGTAACTCCTATAGTGACCACGTGTGTTGATACAAGTCTTAACGTAAAACACAAAGCTTAAAATACAAGTTTTTTTTCTCTTGGAAAAAGCCCATAAAAATATTTGAAATGTAACAAAATCTGGCATTGTGCCGTAAATCATGGGCAAAAGCCAGTCATGCAAAACCCCAACTCAGTCACAGGTTTTAGCTTTAGAACAAACTAGTTCTTATCTACAATAACTCTCCTCTATGTCTCAGGTATAATCTGCTCTTTAACTTCAACACAGTGTGATACAAACATGACAATAAAATAAAAATAAAAAGTTGAAACTACCCAACAAAGACAGGAACTCAATGATAGATAATAATACAAGTTTTCCCTCAAAAGACTGCCAACGAGGAAGACGATGCTCCGTTTCTGTGTGCACCTTATTTTCAATCTAATGCAAGCTGGGCTTCAGTCGAGCTATTCCAACAAAGGGCAGCAGACTCAGAATGACCCGTAACAGCGACGCAAACTGAACATGCCTGGCTGAGGCAGTGACCGAGGAAGCCAAATGGAGTACTGTTGACATCAGAGAGGGAATTTTCCAGTCCAGGAGCTCCAAAAGAGACGCAGCCCTGCTGACTGCCTATTTAGTCAGCGGTGCCCAAGTGGGTCTCTGAGCTAGTCCACCTTCACACAGGTCCTTCAGGAGCGACTGCGGTCCTCTTGGGTGCCCACGAGCATTTTACTGTACAGCTTCTGCTGCTCCTCTTTAAAGGTATCTTTTACCTTTCCTCGCTTTAGTCCTCCATCCCTGCAAAAGAGTTTGAAATTAGTGATTAGTGATAACAATTATATTGCCTAATACAATTCCCCATATTCTATTGCTGATTAGGTTTTACCAAAGTATTGAAACAGTGTTCTGCATTGTGTCAAATAAATGTTAAATTGACTTGACTTTGGCTCATTACTGCAGATAAACCACAGGTGTAACTGAAAATGATTGATTTAGGTGCCAGTTAGCCAACATGCATTGCACATTCAGCCATAATTAATCTTATGAGATATACCTGTGACTGAAAAGCCCAAATCTCAACTGTAAAAATGGCCTTTCATATTGTAAGCTGTTTCTAATATTTTCATTGAGCACATGTGTCAGTGATGGGGACAAACTGGTATAATATTGGACTGAATTAAAATATTAATTTTCTGTATGAATTATTAATGATTAATAAAGTTCAGCAGATATTAGCAGGGACTTGCAGCCCAGAAGTACCATATATTCTCAGAGAGTTTTCAAATTGTTGCAAAATGGTGGTTGCACAAACTTTTTATGCAGGGTGGCCAAGTGTAATATGAAGTTGCACCACCTTACTCACACTATCATGTTGAAACTCCAGTATAACTACTGCTGCAACCATTGTAAGACCCATTTGACTAAAAAAAAAAAAAAGCACAAAGGCTTTTGTCTTTAATGGGAAAGTTTACAATCAGCATTCACTCCCAGTACAAATGACTCTGCAGTAGTAGTATTAATCAGCTAGAGCTATGATCGGCTCTGATCGACAGTGATGGAAGCATGACCCCGGGTGGACAAGCTAATTTTAGCCTCTTTGCCAAACACGATGCAATGACGGGACGCCACAGAATTCTGTCCAACTCCATCAGTCAAAATTTAGTCAGCACTGAGTTTAAAAAAAGAGACTGAATAAGTAAGACATATAAAAAGAAATAACCATTTTCACTGGCCTCCATGTTCCCTTTTACTGTTTACAAATGTGTTTTCTGGCCTGTTGGTGACCTCAAAAGTGACACACTAGAATGAACAAACAGAAAGGCATACTCTTCCACTGTACGACTCTGGTCTACTGGCAATGGGAAAGCAATCTATCACCTATTTTTAACAGGTTTCCCACGCTTAAAACCCATATACACATTTTGGTGGAAAAAGGGTGTTAGTTACAGCGGGAAATGCAAAGGTGGAAACAATAACATAAAAGCTGGCTAAGTTCTATTATGAGGCCCAATAATTGAGCATACATAATACCAGGGCCATTTGACTGGATCATCCAAATGAATACAGCTGTTGTTATTACTATTGATTACACATTTCCTGCTGTGCCATGCTAAAATGTCTGATGTGAAAATGTCTGTTAACCCATCACAGCAGTTTAGAATGAAAGGCCACCCTTGTGCTTATTATGCCCAAGTGGTTTAAACTATTGAGCTGAATGCGAATTATCTCACCACAGGAGGTCGACCAGTCCGCCTTGCCTGGCTATGGCTGCCTTTACACGATTGGCAAACTGTACAGCATCCTCACCCTCCTGTTGGAGAATATGGGCATAAATATAACACAGGCAAACAAGGTCATCACATGTCATTAACAGCATAGCTATCATCAACTATAAAAGCGATTCTCTTTGAATTGTGAATGTTGAGTGCAACTAAAGGATTAGATCTGCTAATATGTTGGCTGTTCATACAAGAAATAAAAAATAATCTGTTGGGAAGTCTTGGGTTGACCATGGAGTCTCACCTCTCTAGACATGGGAGGAAGGTACCACACACTGCAGACGATGGCCCAGCTGCTCATCATACGTAACAGGTAGTTGACCATACCAAACTTGCTGCTATTCCAGAAGGCGTCTCCAAATCGGGGGTCATACTGTGAGCATCAAAAACGCCAGAATGAATAATCAAGACATGTATTATTTTCACTAAATGTCAACGGTTTCAATAAGATGTACAAGGTAATAATAACGTCTCACAAAAGACAAAAAGACTCACCTTAATAGCCACAGGGTAGACTGTGGCACCAATCTCAAAGCTGCCTTTCTTAAACATCATAACGGACGTGTTGTTAATGCAGGTACCTGGGGATATAGGCATTTAAATAAAACAAACTGAGACAAATGGGTCTTTTAAGAAAACTAGATCACTATAGTTTAATTATGAGGCATTCCTGTACCAGATCGCTCAACAAGCTCACCTTCTGGGAAAATGAGAATGGGCAGTTTAGATTTATCTTCTACATGGTCACTCAATCTGAAACACAAGATGTATATAGGTAATTACTAGAACTGTCTTTGATATTCGTCAGATACAGCATTATAGTTTACAAAAATAAAAACTATATTTTTACAAGGACAATTTGCTAGACTGGGGTAAAACTGAACAATAACAAAAACTGGGATAAAGACAGAGGCTGTAATGCTACCTTTTGGCCACTAGATGTCTGTCTTTGACTTCTGAGCGTTCAAACCAAATGTGTGGGCAGGCCTTGACCATGGATCTCTGAATGACCCCCATCAGGCCACCGTGAATTTGGCCAACCTGACAACAAAACATAAACACAAATGTCATTTCAACAGATAACCAGCTGCCACGGAAAGCGGGGCCAGTATCAATGTTTATGTAGCTTCCTGCTAAGCACCAGTACACTCACCATAGCATAGCAGCCATCGCTGGCCAGGATGATAACATCGATGGGTGAGGTGTGGTTGGCAACACAGATACCTCCATTCTTGGGTTTATTCTCACTGTAAAAGTGGAAACAGGAAGACTGTAAAACCATGTACCATGACGGAACTATCTGGAAGATTTATTATCAAGAACTGAAACAGTGATGGCAGGTGACAAGAATACACTTTTAGTGCGACAATGTAACTGAAGAAAACAATGCAATTAAAAGTTAAAACTATTCTCTACAGTGCGCTTTGGTCCACTGCCTCTTTTGGCCTTCTAGGGAGAAACAAAGCAACCCATGGTGGATATGTTAAGAGATTTGACCCTGAGAGCATGCAGGACCTGAACCTACTCAGTCCACATTCCCGAGATAAAGTTACAATCTTAAATAGAGGGAGAGAGAGAGCAACACTTCCTCTGTCACTTGTGTATTTTTAGCCTTAGAGTAGAGATGAGTGCATGTTTCAACAGGCCAGGCCTTGATGGCAGACATTCAGAAGGCTGCAAGAAATAATACAGATTCTTGTGTCATCTGTGGGTACTTCATGTACTTC
>JAPZEB010000022.1:30828448-30846173 GCA_029783705.1 Chaetodon striatus | reverse complement strand
CTTCATGTACTTCCATTATCTATCAATCAATCAATTAATCAATCAGTTTGTTTTTTATCTAGTGACTTAAAAGACAGACATAATCACATTTTGGTTATTTCTATTAGAATAAAAGTGTATCCATTACTTCTCTAACTTTTAATTTCACAGTAATGACAAGTAAAATCTGAGTCATTACGCTAATTCACATTCTAATGAGAAACTACTTCAACTACGCCTCAAGATATGATCAAATAAAGAATCAAACAAGGAGCAGTCTTACTAAAATGCCCCTTTTACTCAAACTCATACGTCATTTCAACCGTTTAATTTCAAATTAAATCGAGCCTGCACTGCGGTTAACCAACAACAACAACAGCTGTTATTGACTACAGTTGACGGGCAAATACATAAAACACCAACTTCCTCCTCCACATCCTGTTGCATGTGCCCATCCTCGCTATAAAAGCTCAGTCTAAGGTGTCATGTTCCTCTTGAATTCTTACTCTACCATATTAAAATGTAAAAAAGCCTCAGAACAAAAACAACCGAGAAGATCTACCGCTATCATAACACAGGTGCACCATTTGTGGATCCATTCAGAAGCTATCGTAAATCAGCAGCTCCAAGCATCTCGCTTTATGTTTACAAAATGACTGCCGCTTGATTGAGTGTGCCTCTGCTTTTTGTATGAGAACGCACTACTGACGAGGATTCTGTGCTTCACCTAGGCTCATATGCCTGCTGCAATGAATATGAATGTAGACAGTCTGAGTCTCGCCCCAGGCGCCCTCCCTTTCATACTCACACTCTGGGTGCTCACATTACAAATGCTAACACACCCAGGTTTCTGTTCTCTAAAGATAACTCATCTGCCATTATGTAACCTCATGTGGACTCCTCTCCTGTCAGGCAAGAGGTCTGCAGTGGATCATGGAGAATAATGGGTTGCTTGTTTTTCTTTTATATTAAATCCTCATGAATAAAAAATTGTGAGAACTCTGAATCAAAAACGAACTTGCTCATAAGGTGAATTTTTCTTAAATGTCATGGCATTTGGAAAGCTATTAGTTGCAACAGGCATCTCTTGACATATTTGTCACCTTGTGTAAAGCTTGAAGATGTTTTGCAAAAGCATACTGCTTTATAGCAACAAACTCTAAACATACCATTTGTACCACTGACACTATGTGTCCTTCTATGCATGTTATTTATTTATAGGTTATCAAGTCACTACAGAAGCAGAAATGAAATCAAGAAATTCACCAAGAAGTTAAGAAACTGCAGGGGAACAGTGACGCAGCAGTGTTAAAAAATAAAAACACTCAACCAGCAGCAGCCCCTATGATACTAACTGTTGTGATAAAGACTGACAAAACTGGTGGCCAAAACAGAAGACGACCAGGATATCGTAGGAACATGGCCCTCCATATAAGGTGGACAAGATTGTTGCATGGTAACTTCCAAGTTTGTAAAGATATCAACAGTAGTGGCATGCTCTCCTTAAAAATATACACAGGTCTTTGTGTCCCAACTGCAAGTGTGTATGGTTTAAGGAAACCAGTCTGGCTGCTTTGGGACTTTTATGGATCATTGTTTGCTTCCACTATTTCTGTTGACATGATTACTGCAACTGGCCTGATTAGATTACCTGTGTGCCTTCTGTGTTTGCATACAGTAATTGAGAACCTATCAAGGACTGAATAACTCTCCCCATGAGCTCCATCTTCCCCTTTACACTTCCTGTCTTTATCTCATAAGGACTGTAAACATTTTACCAGGAAGTAAATGACTGCTGTGTTAAAATAATCCTCCCCTGTGAGCGGTGAAAAAGTGTTTGGAATGGTTTCACACCCAATCAAAGTTCCTAGTCATATCATTTTATGAGGTATGGAAGATCCCTTACCTGTCATGGTAGGTTATAATGGCAGTCAGAGCTCTGACACATATTCTGTAGCACATCAAATGGACTTTCTCACTCAGAAAGTTTTTCATCCTGGGAGAAGAAGCATACAACAGCATGATGTTTTTTTGCGTGTCAAGGCGGCAAATCTATGTATTATCATATATTAAAACAGACCAGCTTGTCGTCAGTCTTACCTTCCATTTGGCAGCATCCCGATAAGACAGGTGAGGAACACGAGGAGGCCTACACCAGTGAAGGCAAGAGTTACCCTGAAACACAGACAGGCAGGTTACACCTAATCCTACAACGAGGAATCTTTTAACAAGCGACATCACTTCTGTACAACACAGAGAGGAGGGATTCCACCTTCTGGTTTAACACTTATAAAACTAAATGATATTTTACTGGCATTTAAATGTAAGAACATGATCCTCAGCCATAAATGTTTCCGTCTGTACTGTAAGCTCTTACTGAGTAACCACTCAGATAACATGTAAAAGTCATGAGTAATGTTGTGTAGGAGAGTGAGGCTCTGGTTATCAATTATAGGTCTCACACTCTCCTCTGCTCCCTATAGTCACTGTTAATAGACTCCAGAACCCGCAGGAGGGCATATTAGGAGATGATTAAACTAGCCAACAGGTCGACTTAATCTGGATGAACCAATCATCCAGGGTTGGAGAAGGTGCTGATTAAATTGGGTGAGGATTAGACAAACAGCGAGGTGAGGGTTTCATGCTGGTGAGCGAGCCAGGTCGATATTCAACCAGACAAGCAGTGAATGAGAGAATCTATTAACTGGATGGGAGACTAGAATGGTGTCTGTCTGTGCAGCGGTGGCCTGATTTGTCTCCCCACAGGCAGTTGGAAATGAGCCAGCCAGGCTTAGTACTGAGTCACTGTCCCTGTGACTGTCTAAGCTGACCCCGAATGAGGATCTCCCTCTTTAACTCGCTGCATGTGCCAACGCTTAACTTGTGTGGTCTGGAGAAGCCTGAAACCCTATGTGTTTGCCCAAATCCATACATTTTTAACAGGCTGGGTGGACACTAAACTGGTCGTGAGTTAGTGTTTAGGGTTTAGAGACTCATCTCAGCCTGGGGTTTAGGTGGTCAGCACTTTGTCACCCTGCTGCCCTCTGGAAGGCGCTACAAGTCCCTAAAAGCTTACACCTCCAGATTCCTGAAAAGCTTTTACCCAGGTGCCATTATAGAATTAAACTGTAAATAACCACACTATAAGATGTGTACAATAATACCCTGTTTTTAATTCTTTTTTAATTTATGTATACAGTCTTAAATGTGTCTGGCTGTTGGTGAATTTTAGTATGTATCCACTGAAGATTCTTAATTTCATTGTACAGCTGTGAAATGACAATAAAGGCATTGATTGACTGACTCATTGATTGTTAGTGTGTTGCCTGTGTGAGAACTGTCCTGTACCCTACGTCTTGTCCAAGACTTGTTGGGATTTCCTCCAGCAGCTGTATCCATGCTCAGGTAATTACTCTGTGGCCAGTGTGGCATCTTGGACTGCCTGCCATGCACAGTTGGCACATTTCTCTACTTCAGCACCTCACTGGGTTCATTTGCATTTTATAGGGACGGAGATATGCCTGGGTTGAGACTCCACGGAGTTCAGATTGAGTGATTTGTCTGTTGTCGTGACATGAAACGGTGGTGTCTTGGGTTAAAAAAAAAAAAATCAAGTGAGCGCCGCAGGCGACTGCCGCCATTGTCAAGTGTTTTTAAGCCAGGACCAATGAGGACTAATAACAACAATGCCAGATACACGCTGCTATCCAGGCTGTTCTAAATGAAAACATCTTCTCAATATTGCCTGACATAGTAATTTGTTTCACTGTGGAGCCATACCAACATACTGGCAAAACCAGAACATGGGTCTGTGGTAACTGGTTAGGAAGAATCAGGGATTATCAGTGAGGTTTTGTATCAGATACCCAACAGGTTATAATGAAAGAGTTTGTTAGCTGAAAGTAGAATTTAGAAGAAAAAGAACACCTAAACTGATGTGGAGGACATGCATTTGCTGCTGCGGATTTATTCATGAGTGAAGTTTTACTGATAGCAGTTTTAAATTTCTCACACTGCAAATTTTGGTATTACATTATTTAGGTGGTCTTTTATGCAGAGGGGATAAATTTCCATTCCAGGCCCTGCCTCAATGTGTTCAGTTTTCCAAAACCTTTTTAAAAGCTTGTGTGGTAAGGGTCACTCTTGTAATAAAAAACAACCTCTATGTGGAAGGTACAGCTACTACCTGAGAGGCAGCAGGAAGCCGTAGCGGATCAGCACGCCCAGCCCCCATAGGACGGTCAGCCTCAGGCTGATGTAGTGGAAGTTGTTGTTGCTGCGAGTCAGCAGATTCCAAGACTCCAACTCTTCAGCGGAGAACCGCTTGGTCACCTCATCGTCCATGATGCTCTCCACTCCTCGCCGAGCAAAATAGAAGATGTCAGACATCTCAAACTCAGGGGCTGAGTTCAGGTCTCTGTTGCTGCCGCTCCGCCGGATCTCCTTGATCTCCTCCTCCAAAGAGGTGGGCTCCCTGGCAATGATAGCTTTAAACAGTCCGAAGACAAAGGATGTCAGCAATAGTTGCCTTTAAAACAAATACTACTGAACATGCACACATGCAGAAAAACACACATCTTACCATTTGAGTAGGGTTTGTACAACAGGTGGTTCTTTTCTTTCGCTCCTCTCTCTATCCTAAGTGTGGCCCACTGAAAGAAAAAACAAAAAGGTGTGTAAAAAATCAACAGTGAAGTAAAACACATTGAATGCAGCATGTTTATGCCATTTCATCAATTAATTATACCATGACAAAAGGTGAGTTTACATCAAACAGTTGTTTGTGAGTCTGAAACACAGCATCTTAAAACATTTAGAAAACAGAGCCGAGACAGCATGTAAAAACTTTCTGTTGCAGCCTGCTGCCACTATTAGCAAAGTGCTGCCATATCTGACTTTCTAAATTTGAACATTAAAAAAAACCTCAAGCAATAAGTTCTTCATCATGATCAGAGTCACAGCTGCTTCCTGCTCAACTTCTCTAATGGTAATCCCTCTAATTTGAGTGTGTTTGTGAATGCTGTAAACAGTTAGGGTGCAATACTTCAACAACACTGAGGAAACAAGAGTGAATTAACATCCTGGGACAATAATATGCATGGCTTATCTGTGACCACAGTCTTGCTCAGTGACACGAAAATTATAATGCCCACTTCTCCCCCTTTCACATGTAGACAAAAACATCCAGCAGTGTCCACTGAGAGGCAGGAAAAGGACACGGTGTTCTGGTAAGACATGCAGGAACGATCAGAATACTATGGACTGGGAGGTGTTTCACTGAGGAGGAGCTTCGTCTAGCCAACAGTGTCAGACTACAGCTCATACCACAGCACAGTCTAACTCTAAGGTTTGTCTGCATCAATCCATGTTAGTTCAACAAAGTTGCATGTTTTTAAGCATACTCAAATTGAGTAACGTCAGGCAGGGATGCATGCTGAAAACACTGGAATCACCTAGGGGCACTTGCATAAAAATTCTAGGAATGTTCAACAACACAGTGAAGTTGCTTGCAGAGGTCATGCTGTAAAAAATGTGCATCACTACATCACATCATTTACATATTTTTTAGTTACGTTACATTAACTGTAGACACGCACTTTTTATGACTTTAGGCAAACTGGAACTAGTCTTGTTTATGACTACATTTCAGAGATTCAGGGTGACAGCCAACTTGAGAATAAAACCAACAGTCTGAAAAGCGGACTATTTGAAGACCTAAGACATTTAACGCACCGCAGTAATGTGTGTTTATGTGAGTCACAATTACTAAAATAGAACAGCAACTCACATTACTAGCCTATCAGGCATTTCTTTTGCTTTCTTTTAGTCATTATTACTAGAATAGAGTAGGCACATACATTACTAGCCTGTTTGGCAATCCTTTTGCTTTCTTTTACAGCTACCTTTAAATCGTGTCGTGACAAGTTGTAATACCAAGACAACATATTGTTGTGCAGCTGCAGGTGACTAATGACTCTCTGGGTGAAGAGAGGAGGAGCACAGAGAGATGCACTTTCTAACAACAGAATGGAAACAAAATAAAGCCATAGCACCATGCTAGCATCATGCTCTAGAGCTGCATGAGAAAACAGCCTTTTTTTTACCCCTTTCAAATATTACTGGTGTGGGATTACAACATAAATAACATTACCTTAAATGAGCAGGATATAGTTTTGTCACACTATTTGACTAATGGCAACAAAAACTCTCTTGGAGCAACTAATTACAAACACAAAATGCCACTGTAGGTAAGGTTTTGGTTGTGCATCTTATCATGCCCAGGACATTCCATTTTTTAATGTAATAAGCCTGTAAAGGAGGCAAATATGTAAATATGCAAACCAGGAAACAGTGCTTTAGGTTCACACAGCTTGTACTGCATCTGTCCTTTGACCTTTTCTCCAAATCTCATGGTTGCTACTGGAATAATGAGCTAAGAGCGTCTCTCATATCTCCCACTGGTCCATTTATTTCAGGCACAAGATCCGCTCTCAGAGGTACATGTTGGAAAGAGATGACAGCTTAACTAGCGGAGAAGGACCAGAGATAGCAGATGGAGAGGAACCTGATAACTGTGTCTGAAGTCAAACAGGAGTGGAAACCATTAAAAGGTAAATATTGCCATGTCAAACTAGCCTCATTGCACAGTGGAGCTGATGCATTACTGCCATCACTGGTGATTCAAACTCATTTCTAGAAAGAGAAAACTGCATATCAGTGAGCTACATTTCAGGCTGTTAGAGCCGTGTCACAGACTACAGTTACTGACAAGGTCTGTGCCGCTGTTATATTTAGTTACATAACAAGGGGAGACTGGCTCTGTGGCTGTGATGTTAATCTGTATCAGACTGTGAGTACAATGGCCACTGGTTAGACTTTAGAGACAAACATAAAGCCTGCACCTGAAATAAGAATGTGAGGCTACTAAATCTGTAAAACCTATTTCACCAGAACATCAGCTTAAAAAAATATAGTGTCAGTGTGTCATAGTCAGTGTTTCCCAGAGCAAAAGATTACTTTCTTAAGTCCACAACCCAAAGGTAATCAGTTTACTGTCATAGAGGGGTAAAGAAACCAGAAAATATTCATATATAAAAAGCTGGAATCAGAGAATTAACTTTTTTTCTCTAAAAAAAAAAAACTTAAACTTATTAATTGGTTATCAATTCTGTTGGAGATTAATTTGATGGATGACAACTGATCGATTAATCATTTCAGATCTACTTTAAAGAAGCAAAAATGACTGTTGTGAATGTTGATTAACAGGGCGGACAAAAAGGACAGCCAAAACAAATGCAGGCTGTCCTTGAAGAACAGTGACAAGGACTTTCACTAACTATGGCTTGTTGAATAACAGGGTGTTTGGCAGGAGCAGGAGGCAGGGAACCATATTTACTGTGCAAGAATGTAAACACACCCTAAAATACACTGTTAAATTGTGTGTATACAGGGTTTCCATGGCATCCTCAGCTTAAACCAAAAGTAGGGCTGCAGCTAATGATTATTTACATTAACTAATCTGCCAATTACTTTCACAATTAATCAATTAGTCTATAAAATGTAAAAAAAATATATATATATATATTGAGAAAATGGTGATGACAATTTCCCGGAACCCAAAGTGACATTTTTAGTTTGCGTCTTTCTTCCAGACAGTCAAAATCAAAAGACTCTTCATATACTATCAGAAATGACAAAGTAAAGCAGCTAATTATTACATTTAAAAAGCTAGAATCAGCAAATGTTTGACATTTTTTGCCTGAAAAAGTAGTAGCAGTTGCCAATTAATTTGCTTTTGATCAACTAATCGAACAGTCAACTAATGATCCCAGCTCTGACCAAAAGTAATCATGTCTGACTACCACCTCAAACTGCTGTTAACATTCCAGGTTTCCTCATTTCATCCAACAAATAAAAAGTTAAGGGTCATTATGCGTCAAACTCTTACCTCAAAGAGCTTTAACAAAGTTTTCATGTAAAGACGTCGAATGCCAAAGGACACCCCAAAGATGGCAGGCACAATGATGAAGACCAGCAGCAGGGTGAACCACACTGTGAAGGAGATGCCCAGCAGGATACACACCAAGTTGTCAAAGGGGTTGAAGAAGAGCTCCATCTTGAAGTCAGGAGGGCGATGAAATCGATCAAATAGTTGAAATCAGAGGGCAGAGCAGATGGCAGAGGACGTGCAGCAATCCACCTCCTGGCCCCAAGTGGCCCTTATCTTTTGTCAGAAAAAGGCCTTCATCAAGATAACTAGGGGATGGAGCTTCTCCTCACACTGGGCACAGAATCAATACAAGTACAACTGACCATCTTGACGTTGCCCTCTTGGGCAGTATCAATACATTTCATTATTTTCACCATCAATCGGATTCTGTGACTAAACTCTCGGCTGAATTCAACTCCAGGATAGAGGATGTGAAGCCTTTAAAGCAGCTGCGATGCAATGATATAGGTCCTTGCTGCAGATGTCCTTTGCTATTTGAGCAGAGCCTCCCTCTGGCGACAGAGATGTAAACAATGAAACTAAAACACGCTGGGCACAGCAGGTGGTTCTCTTGTCTGGTCAGGATCCAGGGGCTCTGCAGCTCAGTGTAGCACCGACCTGCAAAGATGCACAAACAACCGGTCAGGATGCTCCATGTCACAACAACATGTCCGCTATGACCCGAGCACATCCCGTGTAATTTAATAATGCAAGGCGGAAAACGTGTCCCCGTGTCACTGTGAGCTTTCTGAATACCCGGTGTGCAAAGTTAGAGCTAGCCTCAGGCTACACTCAAAAGAAATGGACGGGAGAGGCTTTCTTAGTGGTAATGTGTGCCTTTTAAGCGAATGGTCAGATAACTTTAAAAGCTCACGTTACTGTTATCAGCCCCAGTGCAGAGATAACGTTAGAGGGCCTCCGTCCTCCTCTCCTCTGATGATGCTAACAGGAGGCTCCATCCCAGCTACAGCCACACTGGGTTAGCTAGGCTCATCACCACCAGCAGCCCACAGCCAGCGCTTTCCAGGATAATTTAGCAGCCCCCTCACCCCACAACGCCAATTGGCACTCAAACACAAGCTAAACTAGTGCTGGGTCGTGAGACTCAAGACTCCTGTCCCCACACGGATGATTTAATGTCTAAAGTTAGCCCGTGGCCTCCGAGCTAACGCTAAAATTTGTCTCCTGGCGTGCTCCACCTCGCTCCGCTAGCTCGCGCTCAGCCCTCGAGAGTAACCGTCCGGGTGTACATGAAATGCTGAGCCAACCTTTTTGTTATAAGCTCCGTTTGGTTACGTGGACTTCACTGTGTTACAGGTTATTATCCTGACTAACAGTCATCATGCATGTAGTTAAAAAACACTCTGTAGTTAACTAACCTTCAGTCACGGTACATCCTGTGCCGGTACAGCAGGCTTTCACTGGTCAGCCACACGTCTTTGTCTTGCGGACTACAGCCAAACTCCACCCGGCGAACAACATGGGCAGACAACGGGCGGCTCACTGCTGGCTACGTTATTACAAACGACCAGCCCTCGACTGAACAACGCGCTCAGCTCCGTCCTGACACCTGGTGGCCAAAACAAATACTGCACTGACATTTAAAATGGTATTTATACAATGTATGACCACCAGAGGCGCTGCAGAGCAATATTTTGATTAAAGTGATGCATTCAGGTGAAGAAAAAAATAAATAAATAAACAGCAAACAGTTCAAAGCTATTGTGCAATGGACTGCGTAGAGTCTAAAACTAGAGTCAAAGCATGTTTTTAGACTGACGAGGCTCAACAGAGAAGCAGCGGGGTGGGTAAGAGGCTGTGTCACCTTGTTATATTTCTTAAATGTATTACTCAGTGCTTCCATCACAATAGTTATCTCACGTATCTAAAACCTATGCAAATGAAGCCAAAAATGTATCTGCTCGGGCACTTAAGAAGAGAATGTTTTTTGGCTGGACAATATTATATTTTATTTTATGTCTACTCTAATACCACTGTGTTGTTGTTGATGAGGGGAAGTGTGGTTGTTTTTTGTCTTTTATAAGCTGCTGGACAGCTGTATTTCCCTTCGGCGATAAATTAAGTATTTTCTACTCTATTCAAATGTGGGTTTGTTTTGTGTGTAATTTGAGTAAACCAACAATTTAAAGCATTTGACACAGACATATTGGAATAACAAAACTTTTCTTTATTCACACATTTACATCCATTTACAGCCTTGTCAAGTAATCTCAGATATAGAGAAATGAAAACAGTACTGATATTTGGCACACCATTCAACCTCTGAACCCTGAATTAATATGCCTCTTACACAAGAAGAAACTAAAACCTCAGTTACGTTTCATATCTATAGGTAGTGGATTTCAATATGTTATCATGGCCACTCTGAAAACACAGGAGAGCAATCAGCGGCCATTGTAGTTTTATTATATGTCAGGTTCCAAAGGGACAGTCCATAGTTAAAGTAAACATATTGTCAACATCACAACACATCACATGTGCACCCCGGAGGCTCAGTCCTCCACTGCTCTGACGAGCATCAAGCGCTGCTCTCCAGTAGAGCCTCAAAGTCTGGGGAACAAACCATCTTGTGTTTGATATTCCCTAATACAGTCAAGTCGCCTGTTCTTCCCTCCGAACCAATAGAGACCAGCTCCTGAAAAAACAGAGGGTGGGGAAGAAGAGAAAAGCATGTCAGAAATGTTAATACTTATGTAGGAAAATAAATATTTATTCTATGATGAATTAATGGAGAGACACTGGAAAACAAACACTGTTGCGCTGTAAAGAAACAGATACAGTATGAAGACAAATGGGCCTTTCCACTGACAGTTCTGGCTGCGCCAAATCAAACCATGCCAAGACAATTAGCATTTCCTTTGTCAGTTGAGACACGCTGTTCTGCGCCCAAGATGGACCATCTCTCAAGTCAAGCCAAAAGCATGCCTAACTGTCTCCATGCAGGTAGCGGTAACGTCTCACGGACCACAGCCAACCCTTGACAACTCCCTTCTCCCCCTGAATCAAGCTGTGTGTTGTGACACTTAACTCATGTCTGTGTAGACCAGAGACCAGAGAGACAGGCATTTCTCAGAGTCTCTGTGTGTTCAGTTCTCCATACTTTTGTAGCTTCTAGATAAATCTTTGTAGTATGGAGTTAAGTTTCTGTCCTGCGTCCTTATTTGTACTTCAGATATTTGCTTTATTTTACTGTTTCATGTTTGCTTTCAGGTTGTTGTGTGAAGTTACTGCTGATGAAAACTCAACATTTCCTTATTTTCCTGCTTCAGTAAAAAACAATTAAATGACAGGGGACTTTTATTGTGAAGAATTTATAGGAAATTAAATATGTTTATCACCGAAGTAGAAGAATGTTGTCAGCAGCTTCAATAAAAAAACAAGTCTACCGATACTGCAGGGAGGAAGACTTGAAGCAGAGACAGCCACAGTAAAACATTAGATGAAAAGCTATAGACAACAGGCTCTTAAGCCCCGTTTCCACCAAACAGTTTCAGTATGGTACCTTTTGAACCAAAAGTAACCCTTCAGACATGGTACCTAGACCCTAGCTTTTTCACCTCAAACAGTACTCTTAAATGTGGGCAGGGTTGTTGTCACTCACTGCTCTATCCAGCACTCACTGTATTTCCTCATTCTGGTGACACAGAGGGAAGTCTGCACCTCGTTTATCATACACAGAACCAGGCTGCATGCCAAAATTTTCAGAACAAAATAAAACAGGCTGCAGTGAGAGTCTCTCTCCATGAGATATTTAAAAATTGTGGGTTTGTGCATTTAGTCGTTCTCAGGCAAGTGCAGGGGTTTAGCGTTGCTGTAGCCCAAAGGAACGAGGCTCCACGGCACTTTTTTTTTTTCTCCAAGTGACGATTAGAATATATGCAGTTCACATAACCTGGTCGAAATCCATATATATGAACGCATGAAGATCCACTCATTACTAAAAGTGTATGTCATATAAAAACTACAGGAATGGTCAAAGTCGTCACATTGAAAGTTAAGGTATGCTGATTGATTCACAGCAGTGCTCAGTAAATAAAGTTATTCTTTTCTATCAGACTTTTTTCTCAGACTATAGCTTCTGCAAGAGGCTGTAAAACATCCTTTTATTTTATAGTTACACACTAATAAAACTCTCCACAGTATGAACAGTGGTTACATAAGAGTGACCGTTTGCTGTAACAGACTGCAGTGTTCATAGCTCCTTTTAGTACTGGATCTGTGTGCTAGGTACCCCAGCCGGAGGATGATCAAAAATGGGGACTGTACAGAACAGTTCCTTTGGTACCATCCACAACTTTTCACAGTGGAAACAGAAAAATAGCATACTGTACTGAACTGAACTGTACCGCACCGTACTGCTTGGTGAGAACAGGGCTTTAGTGCACCTCTGCAAACAAATTACTTCCAACAGGTAAACATATTTTAACTGCCGTGCTGTGTGATGTGAAAACACTTTTAAACTTTATCGACTAAAGACAAGCCTGTTATCAGTTAAAGACACGACCTCAAGCAGCTGGCCTTGTTGTCAAGGAGACATAAATCCCTGCTCCACTGGGCTGACATGCCAAGTCAAACAACGTGAAGCTAAGTGAGCACATGTAAAACAAAGACAAAAAGAGACACATCAGTACTATAATCATACCTGCAGGAAAGAGCATGATGCTCCTAGAGACACATCAAGTGTAACTTGTCCCAGTATGAGCTGGACCCGGCCAGATTTCCGCACCAGCATCTTTCCTATAAGACCCTCCCGCAGGTCCTTCAGATTGCACATGTTGTCTTCAGCTTCATCCTCCTATTTAAAATAACAATACCATTAACACATATGACCTCAATAGTATCATGTTTTTAACATGTAGATGACAACTATATCTACCTGCGACTCTGTTTTCAGGAGCACAGACTGTCCGTCCTCTGACTGCACCTCTGTTTTCATGGGCCTGTGCTCTTTGGTTGGGGGCTGGCCGGGCAGTGTGTCAGGCATTTGCATGAAGAACAGCTCATCCCCTTTGCTCAGGCTCCATCTATGCAGCAGGTCAGGAAGCACTTCAGGCTCAGGAAGAGGAGGGGGCCTGAAAGCTCCCTCTGACTTCTTTATTTCAGTTTCCTCTGGCTCCTGTTTCACTGAAGAGACGATAAAGTGTATTTTGGGAGAGATTAATTTCCTGCTTTCACAAACTATCATTAGAAACACAAGCTGCTGACATGGAAACTGCTACGTAGATACAAGACCTTTTAGTTTTATCTCAATACCTTCAACTGCATGTTCCATGGGTTCACCGTCCTCCTCCATCTTCTCGATTTTAACAGCAGCATTAGTAAATTCTTCTGTGAATCCCCATCCCGATACAGCAAGGGGAAGCTGGACGGGGCAGCTCCTCCGCTCACTCCTCAGGAAGGGATCGTCTATAAACTGAGAAAACGCAATAGAGAAGTAAAGTTAAAGTCAAGGAAAATGCAAAATAAAGCCATTTAATAAAGATGACTGACAGCCAAGGGACTTACATTATCTCGCTCCAGCTTTGCAAGAATCTCTTTGGTCTCTTCCTCTGTCTCTCTCTTCTCCTTTTTGATATTGATAATGGGTGAAGGTCCCACACTCGGAGCTTCTTTCTCACTTTCATAGCTACCTGTGAGTGAGTGTGATACAGAAGCACGTAAATCAAGATATAATACAGCATGAGTAATATAGACTGTGGACAATAAAAAAAACACCAGCAGCACAGAGTGAGTGGTTACCAAGCTGAACTCTTACCTCTCTTTTTCATCATCATCTCTGCAGGCCCCTGCTCAAAGATAGAGTGGGACTGGATGGTCTCTAGGCGACCTCGGCCCCTGCCTCTGTCTCTCGGGCCTCGACCTCGACCTGCATCCTTCCTGTCCCTCCTCTGCCCATCCTCAGCTTTTGTTCTGTCATAACAGAAACAAATCATTGGCTAACAGTCAAAGGGATAGCCGAATTCAAGTGTTTTTTTCCATTTGAGGTCAGCTGAGAACTTACTCATCTCTGGCTTTTCGACCAATAATGTTGGGTGTAAAGGTTTTCTAAAAATAATAAAGCACAAAAACAGTACTTCAGTATAAGAACAAGGGGCAACAACGAGTTGCAAGTGCATGTAAAAACTTTCTGGACAATGATAAATTCCAGCGGAGAGATATGGCACATTACCTTCTTCACTCCTCCCAGGGTGAGGTCTCTTGATCGCATTGAGGGGAGACGACCAGTAGAGATGGCAGTGGGTGGTCTGCGACCCATGAGCAGTCCTATACCACTCCCTCCTGGGGTTGGCACCCGTTGACCGCTGGGGTCACCTGAGCCTGAATCTGCCATCCTAAATCATTGACAGGTGGCAAAAGGAATAAAGACCTTGTGTATGTGTGACAGAGTAATAACATGAATACTAACACAGGTATTCATACAGGAATTATTGTTGTAGTGTGGCTAGAGGGAGAGACAGAGATACATTGACTTATTTCTTCCACAGATGATGGAATGAGGAAGATGATGTGGTGATATTAACCTTTGTTGATGTCTTTTCTGAGCAGCTCATAATACATTTATACAGTCTGACTGTTGTAAAATAGTCATTTATAACGTTATTTTTTTAAGTGAAGCCTAGATGAGGTTGGTTTAGGAGTGCTATACTTGAGTAACCTATAGGTGCTGGCAAGTTATTGTGTTCAGGTTTGACCAAAACATTCTATAACTTGTTTGTTGTTAAGTATTTATTATAAACAGTGTTGCTCTGAACTACCTACTCAGCTAAACTAAAAAATGGACCTCTGCTCTTTGACCACAGCAACAAAGTTCAGGGCCATAAACAACTGACATGACATTTTAAGCATACAAGCCAAGGACCATTTTGCATTTTTTATATCACGACTTGTAATATTTCATGGCATTGCGTCAACAGTGGCATAAATTCAGCAACACGTGGCCAAATTAAAACACGAATACAAGCACACAGTGACAGCATACAGCACTTTAACGCTCTCAGGAATAACTATTGACCCGCTATGCTTCTCCAGATACTTGCCTTATGATTCCTCGGATGTCCTAATAAGATATTTAGTCCAAAGTTGTAAGAGAAGAGTCATTACAAGTTGTTTTGTGCTAGTGCTGCTTCTGACAATGCATGCCGCACGGCGCCATGACACTTCCGCAATGTCATCATCTGAGTTCACGCACATCAAACCTGCGCAGTAAGATGCGCATATTCAAACAACTATTGCATGGAAAACTTTTACAGTTTTCCTGCCAATGGATAATGTCGTTGTTTTGTGGACTATATATGTATATATTACGACGTTATATAATAAATCAATAATAATATGCGCATTTTGGTTCAGTGTACAAAGTGCAGTTGATATATATAAGGAGAGAGGGCTTATGCACATGGCTCATTGTTCAATACTCTGGATAAATAATAATAATAATAATAATAACAATAATAATGATAGAAATGCAGCTCAGAGTGCTTTACAATAGTGGCATCATGAGCACTTCATGAGTGCTTCTCATGAAAATAGACATAATGAATGTAGAACAGAAAAGGCAACTCAATTTATAAAATAACATTACAAACAGGTTAAAACATGGAAACATGGAACTAGAAGATAGAAAAAATGTGGGAAGTAATAGCAACAGTAGACCCAGTGGTAATCAGAGCATGCGGGGGTATGTGACCCACAAAGTGGGAGAGTGGCTGCAGCAGATTCCAGGTACAACATCTGAGGTCTCTGTCCAGAAGAGTGCAGTCCTAGGAACAGCTAAGATACTGCGCAAACTCCAAGGCCCTTTGGTGAGAGTACCAAGCTTGAGGAAGCTTGGCCTCTATATATGTATATATACATGCAGAGTAAATTATTTTCACCACATCTATGTTTCTCGCAGGCTGAAACACCTAATAAGCAACTTGAGAGTACAGGCTGCAGCAGCATCACAATCAAATTCATAAACTAATGTAATCAAATTTATACAACTGCTAACAGAGGTCAGTCAGTTCTTTCAACCGGTTTTCCATGCAAGGAATAAAATATTTTAAAAATATGTAAAAATCATTTTGTATTACAGTTGATGTTTTCAAAATTTACAATTGTCTTCTCTGAAAAGTCCAAAAAATTAATTTAAGCCAACACTGAATCAACATCATTAAGACCACTGTGTATCACATAAGTATTTTTTAATGCAGACATATTTCCCAGATGTGGTACAATTGATTTATACATTTTAAATGATTGCTAATGTGTAAGTTTTTAAAGTGGTAATATTGTAAATATGTGACCTTTGCAAATGTACATGGAGGTTTGTCAGTGTATAATTAAAAATGAAGTCATGAGTGACTCAATTATGTACGCAAATGTTATGTTCATAAACATAAAGGTGGCATACTTGTTTAAAAAAAATGCAAATACGATGCTTAAAGTTCTGTAAAGTCAAATTGTTCTGGAGCCATCCCGCATCTCCCGCAGATGGAGCAACAAGAAGAAATAAATCTCCGCTCCGGGCTGCTTCTGACTATTTTGGTGCTCCAGGCTAGACATCCACTTCAAACTGGTGGAGCTGATAATGCATGGACCTTGGGGTCGGTGTCCGGTTACGCAAAGGGTGAGTTGTAATGAATAAATCCACTATTTTTAAAAAAAATAAAATGTTAAAATATGCTAATGTTTAGACATCATAAAAATACAAGAGATATCGTCCTTTTTAAGGCATCACAAATGGTTTATGTAAATGGCCAGAACTCTCCCCTCAACAGACTCACAGCCAGCCCGCCCTATTCCCACCTCTGGAGCCGAGAGGGTCATTTGGACAGAGGCAGACTGTCATGGCATGACTAATGATGGATGATTGCAGTTTAATTACACTCTGAGGGTATCACTTTTCTGCGGCTGGCTGGAAATAAATCAAGCTTTTCAATACCGCACACAGTCTGTGGAATTATGGCAATATATCTTTGTCATTTTTTAAAAACACAAATATGATGTGTTTGTGAAAGGACTGCACTCTCACTATCAGTTTATCCCTTTTGTTATCTGTCTTTATTCTGTGCCCATATCTATTGTTTCAGCAGCAGATTATCCATTAATCTGGGAAGGGTCTCTTTAATCTCTACTGAAATCCTAAATTAAGTTGTCCCCATGAGGTTGAACCAGTACAAAAACATCCATCTGAAAATGAAGGGAAATCTGCTTACTCTGGACTTACACAGTGGCATCCCTCGCCTCCGGTTGGGCTGGGGGGAGATGGCCTGTGGAGTTAGTCCATATGGCATAACAGTTGGCACATGTATATTTTTTGAGGTCTTGATGAAGCTCTATGTAATTTACTGGGACATCACTCATCATAATCTCTTCTCAATACGCAGTAGCCAGTGGAGCATGTAAAAAAGAAAAAGGCTCATATTTTCCCCTCACAGCCCTCATGCACATACTGACTCCATATCTGCGAGGTGACATTTATGCAAGTGTTCAGTCTATATTAGAGTGTGTGTGTGTGGATTTTGCGCCTCAAGGCAGGCTTACTGGCGACTGATGTGTTGTGTATGACTGGCTGGCGAAGGGCACAATGCTGATGAGGTTGACTGAGTGTCTCAGCGTGGTCACACTCCAGTTGGAAAATTCTCATTTCTCGCTTCGTTTTGGGTTTAATTCATCCTGTGTGGCTGCATATAGGAGTCAAGTAAACATCATGCTCAAGAGCCCAGAGCGAAACTGAGACTGGGAGGGGGGGAG
>JAPZEB010000022.1:30814082-30828348 GCA_029783705.1 Chaetodon striatus | reverse complement strand
CCCCCCCCCCCCCCCCCCCCCCCCCCCCCCCCCCCCCCCCCCCCCCCCCCCCCCCCCCCCCCCCCCCCCCCCCGGTTAGAGTGTTTGTGTGACACAGAGAGTGAGAGAGAAACAGACTGAGAGAGGAGCCTGTGTGTTCGTTTCACCTCCTAATCAGTTTTCCTGGGGGATCTATCATCGACTGCAGCACAGGAGGCAAGTAGAAAGGCAGATAAAGAAGATAGTAGATTTCCGCGCGGCTGTAATCTTCTTCCATCACAAATTTGAGCTTCATACAAGTAAGGAATTCTTCTATCATCAGCCTACTTACAGATGCTTGTACTACTCAGAAAATAGATCTGTTATAATGTACTCCCAGTGTATGAAGTTGGAGAGATCGAGCAACATTGCATTTCATCTGTGCATTTCTCAAGTATTAGACATTAAATCAGATGAATGCAGTAGTTATGGTGTTACTGTCATGTTGATGTGCATGTGTGGTGACATTTCTTCACAACTTCAGATATTTATTACATCCCACCGAGACTGTAGTGATATTTCAAACAGCAGCACTGACTCGTTCATGTGATGCCCATTTTCCTAAATGTTAATGCTTGGTTTAATTGTGCAAGTGGGGGAGCAGCGCCTCAAACTGTATTAGTCACACAATATCTCTGTTTAACAGCCTGTTTATTGAACTTCACACAATATTGCATCGTGTTTCATTCTGTGCAGCCGCCATTCCAACTCCTTTAGTTTCAAACATGTACTGAGAAAATTCTGCCTTTTTTCCTCCCTCTTGTGCAATCATCTAAATGTGTAAAGTATTCTCCTTGGAAGAAAATAAATGACTTTGAAGCACCCGACTTCCTTTCAGTGCCCTGCTCCATATGCATGAATGCAGCAGCTCCTTTCATGATGCTGCCTCACTGAGATAACAGCTAGATATCAGCTAGCGTAAGAACTGTAACTGAGCAGCCAAAATGTACACACTTCTAATTATGATTTCTAATGTGAGTCCCTGATGTAATTACAAGTTAGACCCAGTTGCCTGATTTCAAGCAATGGGCTATCAGAGCTAGTCCTGCTGCAGAGATAATTGGCTCTCATTTCTTTTTACAGGCTGATACATAAATCAGGGCGGCTGGGACTGTGTGAATGGTATGGAAACCTGCGTTTGAACTGTGCTCACATGCATTCGATCCAAAAGTGGAACACATGCAGACACATATAGGGGTCTTTGATGACTTGTCCCTGTGTGAATCTCCTCTTGCCCCAGTTTCTATCTCGGAAAAGACACCGTGGTTAGAAAAGAGAACGGCAGCTGGAAAACTGATGCGTGGAAACACACATGCGTGATGCAACAGCTCTCTCCCCTGGCCCCATCCTGTGAACGAGCTACCGCACAAATTTCACAGTTCACAGGCTTTAATGAGGTTCTGCAGCCTGTCCATCATACTGACTGGAGAACACCTTAACAGACCTCGCAGTCAGACAATGACTCTACAGCGAGCATCTGTAGGATCACAGGGACAGCAAAATGAGCGTGTTAGGACTGTACTATAGGGTTATTTTTAGGCACATCTGTGGTTTAGCATATGCTCAGTGTGAGAGTGATTTTAATAAGGGAAACAAGCAATGTGCTTTGCTGGTATTGAGATGCTGGAGAGAAATAAGGAGAAGATGCTTTAGATCGGTAAGCAATACCAGGGGAGAGGATAATAACACATTTAAGGTGGATGGAAATTACAAGCAAACTGTGGAGGAATAAATGTGTATTAGGGCAAAAGAGGATGAGCCTTGTGCACATGCTGCAGAGACTTGCCATCAGTTTATGAGAGGTATAGTGACAGCTAATCAAACACAGACAAAGGCTGACCAACAGCTTCCCCCTGGCCCGACACTCAAGGCTATGTGCAGCAGCCTGGATCGAATCACTGATGGGCAACTAAAGGAAATATGATCATACATCACCTGCTGCTGATACCCACTTAAACCTCCACCATCTCTGCCCAAACAGTATAAAAGCTGCTGGAAGATTTCCCTCGAGCTGCAAGGAGTTCACTTAGCTCAGCTGTTTTGAAAAGGCGTGCGTTTAAGCCAGGAGGCATTAAGTGTTGAAAAAGTTACCTTCAGTTTAAATTGTTGCTGACGGGTGCAGCGGCGTTTTTTTGTGTTTGTGACCCCCTTCCTTGAGAATCACAGGAGAAGACCGAGAGAGGCTGCAGACGTGTGGTTGCTGGGAGACTGCTGTAGGTGGATTATGAAATGCACGGGGGAAAGCAGAGGCCAGTCAGTCAGCCAGGAGCGTATTGAGTTGTGTAATGATGGGAAATGTCAGTTGAGGGCGAGGAAAGGAGAGAAGAGCAGGACAATGAATAAATAACCCAGACAAAGATCCCTAAATGAAAGGTTAATTGGATTCTGTCTGAGGCGAATTTAGATGTGGTGTTTCTGAACTGTTGTACAGTGTCCACTTTGTATCTCTGAGCGATACAATTTAATCTCTCTTAGCAGATGTTCTGCAGCACTGGCATTACAGCGATTACACTCTGGTCTAACCATCCTCTTTGATCTCTCCGTTTAATGGCAGATGACAGAAATGGACGCCCCTCTCTCCACCCCCTGCAATATCCAGATTTGTGAGGTGACCTGCGACTCCTTTCGCATTATGTGGGACATGACCCCTGAGGACAGTGCCAGAGCAACACACTTCTTCATTGACCTAAGCCGCAAAGAGAGCAGGGACCCCAACCGCTTCAAACACAGGGTCTGACCTCATGTACCTTCCTCTATCCTTTCCTTGACGTACCAATCTGCCCCTATTTATATTCATACTGAATTCTAGATTCACACCTATTAATATTCACCATAGCACTGGTGAAGAAGTCATCCTTTTGCACGCCCTTTGAAATAATAGCAAACCGCCTAAATGACACAGGGAAACAAGCATTTTATTGAGGTCTAGTTGGGTTAACAGATGGGTCCAACTGCCTCATTCTGCATTAGTCTGAACACTGAACAGCGGTTGCGCCCTTTCAGTCACTTCCAATACAGGCGAAAAAGGAAAATGAGTGTAGTCAACAGCTTCAGGCCAGTGACTCACTTGTACATTGCTTCCTCTTAAAGTGGACAAAAACTGACAAATTCATCTGCAGCACAGAACTGTTTTCATGTTAACAAATTAAGCACATTCCCTAAACCGCACAGATAAGGCAGCGATGTAATAGCTCATCTTTTTTTTTTTTTTTTTTTAATAAATGCCAGGGACTATTCATTTCAAGAAATGATGAGATGCTTTTTAGATCTCTAGCATGTACAATATACATTTTCATGTCACATTTACTTAGTCAATTTTTGGTTTGTTAGTCACTCCACCATTTTGGTCCAGACTAAGATGCTGTTCTACAAATTGCAATAAAATTTTGTACTGACATTAATGTTCCCCAGAGGATTATGCCTGAAGTCTTTGTTAATGTACTGTCTTTATATTTAGCACCATCATGAGGTCATTGTAAGTGTTTGCAATAAATACCTGCAGAGCTAACTGCAATCCCATTAGCCTCTACTGTGCTTTGCATTTGTTGCTAATTAACAAATGTTGGCACGCTAACAATGCTAAAGTGGAGAACATGGTCAATATTTTGTTCTTTGCTTAACATCAGCCTGTTAGCATTTTTATAGTTCAGCATATTAGCATTAGCATTTAGTAAATATGGCTATAAGCTGTTATCCTGTATTCTGAACTTTAGCGAGAATACATTCCAATGGGACATGATAGACTACTTGGTCATAACATTACACCTTGCACTTTGACCCTCTTGCTCATGTATCCGTTGCAGTCGCTATCACATCTGCTGTTGTTACTTTGCAATGTATGTAACTTTACTGTTAACTTTTGACTGCATTCATTGGATTCTAACAGGCGTTTACTATATTTACAACAGTAAAATTACATAAGCATTTCTATGTCAATGTTATTTTTATAGTTAAGTCCTTATGGGTTATTTTTAAGATTATTTTTGCGGCTTCTGTCAGCTGTCAATGAGCTGCCAACTGTCATCTGTCTGTGGTTCAGTCAATGTGACAAATCTTCTGCTGTGCAGAGGATTGTGGGTCAAAATAGCCAGAAAAGCCTGCTGGATTGCATACTGCAAAATGTGGCCAGATGCAGTATGGGACATTCTGGTATTTTTGGCATACCGCATTTGACACAGGCCTACTATGTATTGAGACATACTAAATCTTTTTCTGGCATGGGCTACTAAATAATATGGATACTGGAACGTACCATTAGTCTTGTTTAAATATTGCTGGGGGGAAAGATTTTACCTTTTTCACACTGGTTGAATGCCCCCAAATGAATACTGTTATTAACATTTCACTGATCAATTTGGTGTCTACATTTAGTTCCGGTAAATGAAGTGTAACATCTATGATCTGCCGTCATTTCAGATGCAAAATACTGACTGTAATTATGGCCTGTTATTGCAGCTGGCAGTTCAGCAGCTCAAAAAGTGCTTTTGTGAAGTCAAGGCAGGGCTAGGACTGCGTGAGTTGTTCCTGAATGCAGGATATGCTCCCTCTGTGATACACAAAGAGGCACACAAACAAACTTGCATCAGAGATGTTGCCATGGATATATGGGCCTCTGAGCCTTTAGTAATTAGCTGTGCTTCATTAGAGGCTTTGGCCAAAACAAAGCAGCTGATTTGATTAGGTGTATCCTAGTTACAGCAGCGTGGTCTTGAAGTGGAATATCATGCTAATAAGGCAAAGTTTATGGAGGGAAATGGTTGACTTACCATTTACATTTGTTTTGAAATGTAAATTAAACACACAGCAGCCTGTTCTAGCTGTGTATCCTGTCCCTGATGTCAGCTCCTTTCTGCTTTGTCCCCCAGGATGTGCCAACCAAGCTGGTGGCCAAAGCTGTGCCTCTGCCCATGGCAGTGAGGGGACACTGGTTCCTCAGCCCACGGACAGAGTACTGTGTTGCTGTCCAAACTGCTGTCCGACAGCCAGACGGCGACTACCTGGTGTCAGAGTGGAGCCAGGTGGTGGAGTTCTGCACCGGGGGTATGATATACCTGACAGCTAAAGTTACACTAATAATGTATTATACAGAGTATAAAATATAGAAAATAAATCTGTCACAGCACAGTGTAGTCATTAGCATTTTTCACAAGCCCTCTTTTACATCAACTTTGCAGACTATGCGATGGAACACCTTCAGCAGCTTCTTGACAAGGCCAAGGGCTCTGCAGGGAGGCTGCTGAAATTCTCTGTGTTTTATCGTAACCAACACCCAGACTACTTCGACTATGTCAGGTCAGTGCTGCATTCGTGTCTCTTCCATACCCATCAATTACACCACATCATGTTTGTATGGTAAAAAGGAAGCTACAGCAAGCGGGTCATTAGCTTAACTAAGTACAAAGACTGACAACTTGGGAAACAGTCACCCTGGCTCTGTTCAGTGATAACAAAGTAGCATCTCTGTAGCTCACTGGTTGCCATGCACCTCACAGTGAAAACAAGACTCCAGGAAGTTACTGCATCTGGCCAAGACCAGGCCCCCAGGAAGGGCGGCGGGCTTTGAAGACAATTTTTGTAGGAGCCAAACAATGTAATTAAACGTCCAAGCCCATCATGTGATGCCATTGGGCCCAAAAAGACTTTTCCCATAGACTTACATTGTGAAAGAGATGCTGTTACTATTGGGCTTTGATTAATTCAGTCCAATAACGTTCGTAAAGTCTAGAGGACATGCACAGTTAAATATTTCTATCCCCATTAGTTATCGGAGAGCCTAACTGGCCGGTGGAAGTCTCTGGTGCATTTGCTGTATGAGTCCAGTGATGCAGAAGCAGTGCTAATCATACGGGTAATTTTATATATGGAAGTTTGATGTTTTTGGCCTCATGCACCACAGAACAACTTTCATAGGAATGATCTGGGTCCCATCTCTAACGCTGTGTCCAGTTCTTTCTGTACATCCATGGCCAAGACAGTCTAGCACACTGTAAAATGTCTTTACATGTTGGTTTTGTTCTAATTAAACAAAGTTAAAAGAGACTGGAAGGCGGATTTTATTATATTTGGTCAGAGCCAGGCTACCTGTTTCCAGGCTTTGTGCTAAGCTAACTGACTCGTAGCTGTAGCTTCATATTTAGTGTAGACATATGAGACTGATATCAATTCTTTCATTAAACCTACAAAAATGTTGAGAATGATACCTCTTTTTGTCTCCATGTCCTGGATCAGAAGGGAATGTGGAGGCCTGATGCGTCCAGCCCTAAAAGACATCAGTGGAAGTCATGGTTCTCCTATCAACGGCAAACTGCAGGGAGTCTTCTTCAGCTGCAACACAGAGTTTGATACAGGCCTCCCTCCCAAGGACTCCCCATATGGCCCCCTGCGTTTCCAGATCCCAGCTGGACACCTGCTCAACCCCAACATTTCTCTGTACTTTGCAGACTTCTACTGTATGTACACAGCCTACCACTACGTGGTGCTGGTGCTGGCTCCTGTGGGCTCAGAGGGAGATAACTTCTGTCGCACTCGCCTCCCTATGCTGGACTTGGCCTCCAACCCCTTCCTGACATACAATGCCCCCCAGAGACCAGGGGAGGAGCCTCTGTACTGCCATGCCAGCGACGTCATCCTTGAGGTGCTTTTCACGGAGCCGGTTCCTTTGGATCAGGGCAGTGTGGAGCAGATCAGCGGGCACCACCAGCTTATGAGTCTGACCACTGCCAACGCCAAAAAAGACCCGAGCTGCAAAGTGTGCAACATCAGTGTGGGACGCTGAGGGAGGTGTAGGACAAACCTGGGTGCGCGAGCCTGCAATACTGAAAGACACAGCGTTGCACAAGGCAAAACAGTTGAGACCATCATGTGTAGGTCAGAAAACAGTGGAAACAGCCCACCTCTCGGGGTGCGTGCATGCTGCTGCCCCTCTTCCCTCCTGCCTGGACTAGAATAGTGAGTATTAAATAGAAGACTTTTACAATGTGTATCGCAGAACTTCATCATGATCACAGCTGGAAACACAGTCCATCCATGACTGCTGAACAAAACATAATTGAAGACATGATAGGCTTCAGAAGGCTGGAAAATATATGTGCTCCTTATTTATTGAGAGTCGTCTGTGCTCTCCTGTACCTTTGTGGCATTTTATAAATATCTTTTTCTTCTTTCTAATTTACATTTTTTTCCTAACATGTGTTTGATTTCATTTTTGTTATGCTGTACTACTAGTCTGATGTGATTTCTCTATAGAGACTGTGTTTAATACACCCTTAAAGTGCACACACTACGAGCATGCCCCTTTTAAAACATCAGAGGTCATAACAAATATTTTGCTATTTCTGCTTCTTGCGACATTCTCTTTTAAGTCACTGCCACATTTTTTGTCTTAAAAAAAGACTTACTACTGCCAAATGTCTCATATTAATTATTAATTTAGCTCAATCTCTAGTTTTCAGCATCCCTGCCAAATGTTTGAATGCTTCTTAAAAAAGCTCACTGTAGAGTTATGATTTGGAAATTGTGTAAATGTTGCACAGCAGACTTTTACTGCTGAAAAATATGGTGCAATGTGACAATGAAAGCAGAGCCAGTGCTGGGGTTTTAGGAGGAAGGTAATAGGGAAGATAGGATCACAAAGTTCCCTGCAATCAGTCTCTGACAGCAAGCCCCGGCTCTATAAACAGGGCTGAGCTAAGATTAGCTTCTCTCTTGCTATGGGGTTTCTATTTGTCCCTGCCCAGTAATCTCTGACCTATATGGCAATCCCAGAAATGCCCAAAGTGAAAGGGATCCCATCCCTGGTGCACAACAGTAACGCATGCACTGGTAAGTGGCCAATATGTAGGACATGACAAAAGAGCGTGCAGTGAAAATAAAAGGTTCACCCATTTAAAAGTGAATGTGAAAGAAAACTGGAAAAGAAGATTCAATGGAACGACCCGTTTTAAAGACTTGTTTTATATAAAGCACTTACTGAGAAATCTAAAAATTGATGAAAATGAATTCAAATGTAATAAAAAAAAAATATCCACCTCATCTTTAACCATGACCGATGTTTTATGTCTGTAAATCTGGATCATTTCTAGCCTGAGTAAGTCATGCCCTTTCACTTGGATTCTTCCCGTGACAGAGGTGTGAGCTCACACACACAGCAATGCTGTAATTCTGTCCGCTGTTATTGTCCCAAAACGGCTCACTGTGCCCTCCTGGTAAATAACTTAAACAAAATTCTATCTTCCTTTTGGCATCTAGCACTTTAGGAATGGCTACTTCAAATTCAAAGATATCTGTCTGAGGCCCTCCAAAGCGTTTCTGCACGTATGTACAGGGCACATCTCTGGAACTCTGCCATGAGTCAAAGGTGATGCGTATACGCACATCCTTCTGGAAACTGATGTTCTTGACTCGGACGGTACCTTGGATGGCCTGTTCAGTAAGGCTGCAGTTCTCCAGGATAACCATACTCTCTGCCAGCTTGGCACGAAAGGCCTGGAAATCTGCAGAAGGCTGCGGGAAGCCCAGTTTGAGCCTCGTTCCTGGGCAGCAGGTGCTGACGGTGCAGCTGTAGCCATCCTCTGTCATGCTTCCCAATCCCTGCAGCGATGGCAGAAGGTCAAGGTCACACTGCTCCTCCTCATCAGAAAACTCTCGCACGGCTGTTAGGGACAATCCACGAGAGTCAGCGAAAATCACACGTTTGTTCTTAATAGGGAGCAAAACATCATCATCATCATCAAAGTCGTCCAAGGAAGACAGCAAGGGGTTGGTCAGATAGGCTCGGCTCAAGACGTCCGTGAATAGCTGATCTGAAACTGAAGGGCGGATGCAAGGGCGCAGGGGCTTCAGGATGGGAACCCAAACGTGAGGACATAGTTGTTTACTTTGGTTCAAGCACAGCCTGACAGCAATCTCCGCAAGTCCAGCTGACTGGGCCATGGACCCGAGGCCGACCATGGGCAGGACACTTGCAAAAGACAAACAGTAATTTCAACAGACTGCTCCCCTAGAGGTGTAATTTAACTTCTGCATATACTGTAATTGTGCTGTTAATGATGAGGTGCATTAGGAATGTATTACAAGATTAAGTTGATATGATAATGACTAATACATTTAACCCTTACTGTTTGATTATGATTGAAGAGGTGATGCAAAATAATGCACCCCACACCAGAATCACAACACACTGAGTTTGCTTACGTTGTACTGGACATCTCCATACTGGGGTCTGGTGTTGGATGATGTATCCTCAGTGGTTTGGTTGTTCTAGAGAGCATAAAAAATGTCAGTGTTACAACAGATGGCATTTTGTTAAAGATTGCAAAGTCATGGGTTACACATTACAAATCTTTTTTGTGTGCACTTCTGCAAATATTATTTAAAAAAAAAAAACCTCTTACTTACAAACTGCCAAGAGCAGCCAGTTGTTGTCTGTAGTGTCAGTCATCCCTTTACCCACGGGGGAATCCTGCACAGGACCCTATTTATACTACCTCAGTTAATATGTCATGTTGTATGCCCCACCCTCTCTACTCTCCCGACCAATCAGCTTATTAGAGTGGTTTAGTGTGCTTAAAGATTTGCCTATAGTACAGATTTCAAGATCATTTACAGAAACATGTAACTTAGGTGCTACTCCTTCTCCAATTCTGTATTTGACTGTGAAGAAAAAACATGTTATTGTCATGTCTCTGTATTGTCCTCATTCGTCTTGTTCAGTACTGACATGGCGATTCAGTACATACAGCTCTACTGTATGTAATTCAACTCTGCATTGTGGAAACTATTCCAGTCATGCCGGGCTCTATTCTCAGACCTGTCTGTGTCCACTGAGGCTTGGATTCAAGTCACCTTTTAGCTGGCTTCTGTCCTGGAGGGATCGCTGCCCCACAGTATGTCAGTATGTGTGACGCAGAGGAGGGCTGGATTACAAAATGATCCTCAGTGTGCCCGTCGCCTAACTGAGGAAGCTATTCAAATATCAATCCAAGTACGCCTGTATATATCGAGTTACATGAAACCTCATGTACCAACCGTTGTGGTCCCAGACATGTATTTGGACACCAAACTTGAGGACTTTTTGATGACTGATGAACTGGAATGCAAGGGTTATGCTGGTCAATATTCAAGTCAAAAAAAAGTTGGATGCTGTGTTTAAGAATTAATAAAAACAAATACTTTTGTAAACATTCAGTCACTTACAAAAGTTTTTATTTTTTCAAATTGACATTTTCCAACAATAGAGTAAGAATTGTAGCATTCACGCATGCAAATTTTAGAGCTCTGCAAGCCCGTTGAGACCCAGTAAGTCTTGACACGCTGAGTCAATTCAGGCCGGGCTCTGACATATGTGTGTGTGTGTGTGTGTGTGTGTGTGTGTGTGTGTGTGTGTGTTTGTCAGCAGCTAATCTTGCAAACTACTGGACCAATCTGCCTGCAGGGCTGAAATGAAAGGTATTGTCTACAAGGCTGCCTGCTGTAGATCTGCACTCTATTGACTGCACTTTTCTGGTTTTAAAAGGCTTTGTTGTAGGTATTAAAAAATAATTTTGGTCTATAATACAATTATTTTAACTCTGGACTGTCAATTCTTTACTTTCATTGTACTTTGAAACAGGAGACCACAGTTTGCTTCCAGTTACTTCCTTTTTAACCATGACCACCTAATCTCGACCAAGCAGCTATTATGTTAACCATGATCAGTATTTTTATAATAACAGTGTATAAAAGACAACATGAAAGGGGTTGCCCATAAAAAACCTGCAGCTCTTCATGGCTTTACAGAACTTTAGAGTGAGTTTTAGCACACTGCAACATCACTGTTCTGGTTCACTGTCACAGCTCTCATAATGTTTCTTTCAGCCACCGAGGGCAGCTGGTTTCAATGAAAGAGCTCTACACCCATCTGTACACTACCTGCTCAGTACCAAACATCACAAAGACACAGTTAAACAGTGGAGCATTTAGTGGCTAAAGGACCACAAATATCGCTCAAGAGTTGGTACTAACCAGAGACTGACAGTAAAGACAGTGAATATTGGACATACATTTGGCAGGTGAAAAGAAATGAGACTCCAAATGAATGATAATGTTGCTGCGTAACTGCTGGATGTGTAAATAAGCAACTGTTTGCTAATGTTTGTGATAATATGTCATTCTTGTGTTCACAACCTCTTTCCGCTGCCAAAAAAAGTTATTATTGCAGGTTTCATGAAGTAATCATTGTAACACAACCCACAATGTTTTTTTTATAACCTCAACCAAGTTGTTATATTGCCTAAACTCCACCACAGAGGTGTCAGGTCAGAAGAACTTCATTTGTTACAGATTTGAAAGGCATTGACGCATGATGTTATCCTGCAGATAAATAAGAAAAGGCTTATGTGTGTCGTTTTGTAGGGCAATTACAAGGACATATTTTATGTAGAGGACTTGCTTTTTAGCCACTTGTGAAAAGGAATCCAGTGCAGAACTGCTGAACACCAGCACATTTACCGGTAATTTAAGAATAAGCAGCACTGGCGTTACAACAATTTAAAGACCTACCAAACTGAGTTGACAATTTTTTAAAGTTTCACTTTTCACACATTGTGTTGTGTTGTTTATTTCACTGGATAAAATATGGAAAAATAAGCCATGTGATGCAACTTTGCTGTGCTGCTGTGGGGGACAAGCTGTGTTCAGTTTATTGTTCTGTTGTCTGACACCCCAGTCGTGGTACTTAATGTCATTGTGTTTTGTTGTGCTTTGGGAACAAGGGAACATTAGGACAAGTCTACAAGTCTGAGAAGAAAAGATAAACTCCTGTTCTGTGTTTAACTGACAACTCGCTTTGATGGTTTCAACTGTTGGTCATTCGTGACAGTTGTTTGCAGCCATGTGAAGAAATTTAGCCTGAACCTGATTTCATAGTGTTCTGCCTTGTTTTCTGGCCTATCAGAGTGGAAAATAGACCTCAGGTTGGACTGCCTCTAAGATGTTGTTTAATTTGGTTTTGCCGAACGCATATTTATATAATGCTGGTTAGTTAAAAATATTGCTCCAATTAGGTGTTCATTTTGTAAAGCCAAAAAAAAAAAAAAAAACAGTTTAGAAGGTATTATTTGTGTAGGCATATTGCTCAATATAATCTCAGCTGTACTGAGCTTCAAATAAACCACGCTCTCAAATATGCACGTGTGCCATGGCCTTGGACAAATGCCATGCTTGCTCTTCCTCGTCCTTCTGGTGTTTTTTCCCTGCTGGTCTCATGGGTTATAATAACATATAGTATAGGACATTAGTGTGTGAGAAGAGTAAAGCTCCTCTGAGGGTTGCCATTGATCAATCTAGTCGTGCAAACATCAACACACACACACAATATGAGCACAGAGACACAGAACAGGAAGTACATTGCCAATTGGTTACTATTCAAAAGGAATTAATGGAGGGAAGACAAAAAGTTCTTCCAGCTTGAGTATGTATATTTATATCTCACAAAAGAGAGCCATATTGTCTAGCGTACTTGTTACGTGCCCTTTTTTTAACCTTTGAGTAATAACTATTACACAGACACTGTGTGGCAGCGGATGAGAAGAGAGGTGGGATGGATTTGTAGACATGCAGAGAGCATTCAGAGAGAACAGAAAACAGCATTGAGGAAAAGAGAAGACAGTAGTGGTCGAGTGTGCGTGCTTCCCTTTCTCTCAATGCTAATTTTCTTGGCAGGCTCTTAGACAGAATTTTAATTTGCTCTGTGTTTACGATTCATAACGAATGGTGCCATCTCAGAGGCCAATGTAATCTAATTATTAACACAAATGCATGGACGTACATGCACTGATGGGCACACACACACATGCACCGAGAAACGTACATTGTAATCTAATTAACTTGGCAAGCAGTCTGAACTGAATTTCCATTTCAAAATATGCTCTTTGTGAATAGAACACGATGGGCCTTGGGGAGATACTTAAATATTTATACATACTAAATATGTGATTAATATAGTGCATCTATATGCATCATGGATACGTTCAGTCATTTGAAGCATCAGTTTCACTGTGTCAGTTATTTAGGGCTGGGCCATGACCTGGGTCAGAGGGTCAGGCCTCCATCCACCAAACCACCGTCACAGTACGTGTTCCCAAGGTGACAGCACTTCCAGATGGTAGTGACACCCCACCAGGGCAATGCGTCATGCCACACCAAAAAACTGCTCAGGAATGGTGAGAGGAACATGTCAAATAGCTCAGGGCGTCACCTGGCCTCAAAATTTCACAGAGCCAAATCCAATCAGGCATCTGTGGGACTCCAGAGGTCCGATTGACTCCGCGGATCTGACCCCATGAGACATGGACACAGGACATCTGGAGGTGTCTTGTACCAGGGTGTTGGCGACAGATCCTTTGAGTCCTGTGGGTTTGGATGTAAGGTACCGAAACATCCCACACATGTATAGGATTGGGATCTGGGGAATTTGGAGGCCAGGTCGGAGGCGGAGGGGCATGTGTGTGTCAGGTGGCATCCGCATGAACATCAGGATCATCTTCTTACCCTGTATTGTAATGAGATGATCAATGCTATTCACCAGGCAAAACCTTTTCTTTAAATAAACAATCTACAAAATGCCTGAACAACAAACAGTAACTGAAACGGGTGATTTACACAGTTCATTTGAAACGTATTCAGAAACAGTCCTCAACTTCAAAAGTATGACAGCGACTTTTCCTGTAATCAGAGCATTGTATAACAACCGCCATCTACAAAAATAAACAAAAAACAGAGGGCGCGTTTATCTCACTGTCTGTCCGTATACCATGCCAGTGCTTTAATCAGACCTGATGAGGGATTGTCAGCTCCTGTAGCTGATTTGCCAGCATACTCTCTTGGCGTTGGATATGCGTCTACAGAGATTGTTTGTGTTTTTAAAAAGGAGCCAACTCGAACTTCGCTGTGTGGAAAATGTCAAGGCATCACACAATCAGTGCAGAATTCATTCACTGTGTACGAGCTGATGACACTGTCACCTCCACAATAGCTGCTTTGTTCCCATAGCGGTAATTGGCTCCTTTATACGCTCAACATAATAAAGGAATGTATCAAATGATGGAAGAATCCAAACATGGCGGCTCATTCATTCTAATGAAAGCTGCTCACACAGAACAAATTACAAAAAGGTTTCTCCACCCTCTTACAGTGTGTGCCTATAACACACCCACATTAGCATCCTTCTCTGGCTCCACCTGGCCACCTGCCCACAGACATGATTCACACT
>JAPZEB010000022.1:30784229-30801054 GCA_029783705.1 Chaetodon striatus | reverse complement strand
AACGGCATCAGCCATGGCCGAGCCCATCAGTGGATGAAATCAATCTAATTGGTATTTCAGCTCAGCGCATGAGAGAAATGAAACAGTGAAGGCATGCAGAATCAAATGATCAGTTAGAAAGGTTTCAAGAAGTGTAAAACATTGACGATTAAAGAGGAAGAACTGTTGATGAAGCTGATACAGTGTCTATATTTTTACCTTGAAGATAATCATGTGGTGTGTGGCTTTAAAAGTTCATGCTTTCAAGTTGTCACTTTAAAAAAACTTGAACCTTAAAATTTTTTTATGTGGGTAGTTTTCAGTATGTGGTATAAATAAGTGTCAGTTGTCAGTTTTGACCGCAACAATAATATTCCCAGCGGCTCAAACAGCACAAATGCTGATATACTCACTTCTGTAATTGCAGTGAAATCATAAGTTACGGTATTTAAAGCCGGATATTTAAATGTGAAATCTCACATCACCTGTTGTGTCAATAAATTGGACGTCAGACGAGACCACAGTGGTCAGTGTCAATATTTCACTTTGAATCAGCACACGGAGAAACTGCTTTTATTTCTTGTAGCAGTCATTGTACAACAAAACAGCTCGACGTGGTTTCATATTGAATAAAGTTCCTCTATGCGGTTCCTGGTTCCGAGAAGTAGGCCTCTAGAGTGAGTAATAGTGAAGGTGCAGGCCTCTAACCAAGATAGCCCCAACTGAGTCACAGTTCAGCGGCTCCACACTGCCGTTCCCAGCTAACAACTCTGACTTTCCACTGTTATTCTGTATCACCTGCTTTTCCTACTGCAGATATTATGTTTGTATTGAAAAAAGGGATGTCTAGAAATCATATCCTACACACTACTTTAAAGTGTCTGTGTTTCTAGAGCTCTGATAAACTAATAAACACTGCAACATAATGATTTTGCACTTGCATCTTAAATTACAAGTAACAGGTGCTTAAAATTACATAATTTTACCCTGGGTCTTGCATAAAATTCACCAGTATTCAGTCACTTTCAGTCACTGTTTTCAGATCTGATTCACAAAACTTTCAGGTTCATGCATCAATGGTTGCCAACAGGAAACGTCTGCACTCGAAGCCACACACTGTAGCCCCTTCTCTGCAGAGCTCAGTCTGTACACACCAGAGTGTGAATATCACTGTGAGACATTCAGTAGATTTCCACTAGATGAGATTTTTTTTTTTTTTTTTTTTTGGAAAACCGTGTGGGTGATGTTGATGTCAATGTGTCGATATGTGATTCTCGCAATGATTGTCAGTGGCGTGCTGGATTGATGCTATCGGCAGGCCAGAGGTCACCACAGAAACCACCAGGCTTTCAACTAACATCAGCCCTGGAAATTTGATGAGCTAATTTGCGCTTCTCATATTGTATCTCTCAGTTCAGTTACCAGAATAGTGGCTGCTGAGGGCCTCCTGCAGTTTCTGTATGTGCAATGAAAATATTGTGGCGTGTCTCATAAGGGTGAAATGTGCATGCCTTTCGTGACCCTCTCAAGATACAAAGCAGAATCACTTATTCCTTGTTACTCATTTCACAATCACATGAAACAACTGTACGCACACAATCAGCACTTGAAATTTCGCCACTATCTCAAATTCACTAAAAAAGGGAAATGAAAACAGAACGAATAGCTCGTCCTGTGTAGTCATGTCTGTAGTCACTGATTAACTGTAACTTATGGAAATTGCCCCTGCTGCTGCCAGAAGGCCAACTGACAACTTATCAGCAGTGACTGAGGTTAGTACCTGGTTTTCTGTCCCCTTCTCTTCGTCACTGGCTGCTGTTTGTTGTGACGTCTCGCTCTGGTCCTCTTGAGCTTCACAGTGGGGACAAAACATTTAGCATTTTACCCCCAAAGAGTGGTGTGAATTTGAATTCAAAGAACCACAATGGAGGAAGCAAGCAGTTCTTCATTACAGGAATTATTGGCAAACAACCCACGTCACATCAACACTATGTTCAGACATGCAAAACAGGCCCAAACATATAGTTCATACAAAGTATTAAAGCAGAACATCTCCACTGATGGGAGTGTAGTAAACTTGCGTACCAGTGAGGTGATCGATAGGCACAAAAAATAGAGATCTGTAAAACATATTGTCAACTGAGTCTGATATAAAACCACAGGTTGCAAAACCACTTCCTGCTCATGAACATAACCGCTTGTATGTTGCACTGTATGATATTGTAACACATTACCTACAGTCTCGAGTAATGAGTTGTATGTAAGCATATAGTATTATTCCCTAAACTAGGGGACAGGTGAGTGCTGTTAAAAAAATAGCATATAATATTACTATTGTTAGTGGAATATGAGACATTGAGAAATATTGTACATTTAATTCTCATGTCTCATACTTCTTTCAATATTCAGAACCATATCACTGCACTTTGAGAGAAAAACAAGCACCGGTATCATAAAACATAAGACCTGGGAATGAAACGTGATTCTGAGAATGAATTTTCTTTTTCTTGACAAACCCCGTAAGCCCTCCACCCACAGTGATATCACTTGTGTGCAAAACCAATATGCTTCTCTTTTGAGATCACTTATTTCCTGTGCTGTGGCTTGAACCTTTAATTCTGCTTTCAGTAGCCTCTAACTTCTCCATTTCACTTGTTGAAGAAATATTTCTGATACACTGTATTATTTCTCAAGCACTTTCGAACATGTGCTGGTGCTTTGTATCAACTTGCTTCTTTGTGTATTAACAAATTATTAGCTGGGCTGCTTTCTGTAGATATTGATCTCAGCCAGAATATTGTGATAGATTCATTTAAGGGTTTGCTTAAAATTCAGATAAATAATAAACTTCAAATTCATTACAGTTTTCTCAATCAAATTAGTTTCAGTTACAGATTAATGTAATGTACATTCATTTATATTGGCAAAAGCATACTTGGTACAGTTTCTCATACATTGTATGAACATGGTAATTTATCTGCAGTATACATCAAGTTTTAATATTTATCAAGATCAACATCTAAAACGGTACAACATTCAACCTGCTGTAGTATATAAATAAAATAGTAGACATGATTAGTATCTGGCTTCAATAAACATGAAGATCATCCTCACCCATTTCCAGAAGTTGTCTTGTAGTCTGGCTCAACAGTGTTTTGTGACAGTAATTCACGCAGCGTCCTCTTCAACTTCACACCACGAAACAGGAAGGTGTCTCCACACCACAGTTTCATTGGTTGGTTGCTCGTACCAAAGCAAATGAGTCTGGGAAACTGAGTTTTGTGTGTGTGTTATTCCAGTCTCACAATGTTTGTTCTCTCTTTCATCACCTGATTTTTAGACAAATAACAGCCACTGTGCTCATTTTTCTTTTGTTCTTTGTCACCAGTTTCAACAAAATGTGATGCTATGATGGGTATTATTGCTTATTTACAGATAAATAAACATATTAGTGTTAACAACACATGGAACTGTGATGTCATTACAGTTTTTTTTATGTGCACATGAGAACAAATGTATCATTTCTTCCACACAGTTTCTATCTCACAGTAACTCAAGCAAGTTTGATGATTTAAGCCTGGTCACCTCCAGCGCTCAGACTGGACAAATTCACCAAAATAGCTGAATTTGGGGAAGTGAAAGAAACATTCAAGTGATGCCCAAATAAAGACTAAAAGCTGGAATAACATTTCCCAGATGTCTACATTATTGTACTTTAGGGATTTATTCTTAAATACAGGAACTACAGCTGCACCACTTACTGTTAATGTACATCAGTGCTTGTGTAAGCATCAAATATTTCTTAGAGCTGCCTGCGTAATGAGTAATAAACTGTCTATTACAAAACGATCAGATGAGGTGATTCAGAAGCAAGAGATACAGTGTTGAGAAAAGAAAAAGGGAACTTACACTACTGGTTCCCGAAAAGGTGTGTTGCTAGTTCAGCAAGGAAATTGTTATATTGCATTTCAACACAGATGTAATTGTGTGTGTGTTAATGTGCGTAGAGGAGGACATATTTCTGTTTATCACAAAATATATTCTAAGAAGTCTAACACCAAGCACTGGAAACCACAATGAGTAAGCATTATGAGAACGTCTTGCTTAACTTATGAGTTTATCTGGTACATTAAAAGGACAGTACACCCTAAAATCGAATATTAGTCGAATATTTTTCATCTTACCTGTAGTGCTTTTTATCAGTCTAAATTGTTTTGGTGCAAGTTGCCGATTGTTAGAGATATCAGCCATGGAGATATTACTTAAGATAATCCACAGACCTTGTTGTGGGCAGTTTCATGTAGGAGCTATTTTCCTTCTACTGGACTACACCTGCCAACCATAGCACCTCGCAGAAGGAAGCGTGCATCTACTGCTAGCTCACCTAGCACCACTGAGTTAGCTAATGTTACAGCTCAGCCAAGGAGGAAGCTATTTATGTTTACATGCCACACTGTTGCAAGTAGATGCATGCCCCCCTCTGTGTTGTGATACAGTTGGCGGGTGTAGTTCAGCAGAAATAAAGTAGTTCCTACATGAAATTGCTCACCACAAGGTCGGTTGAGTATATTGAGTAACAGGGTCATGATTTCTGGAAAGAGGCATGGCTGTTTTTCCAATGTATTTTTTTGGAGCTTTGAGCACCACAAGCTGAGTGCCATCCCTCGAGAGAAGGCAGACATCTCTATGGCTGATATTTGCAACACTCAACAACTCACACAAAAACAATCTAGACTGATAAATAGCACTACGAGCAAGACGAAAACTGTATGTTTTTGATTTGGGGTTGAACTGTCCCTTTAAAATAAAACGCAACACATTCAAGTTTGTTTAAAACGGGGTCTTATTATGGGAGTATCAATTTCACTTATGGTAATAAAAGCGGTTTTATTTGACAGTGATGTAACTATGTAAGGATAGGTGTGGTTAAAAATGTATAGTTGCACCTCTAATCACACCCAACAGTGATGTCACAGTGTCCTCAAGCCCACCCTAATACATCCATGGAGTCCACCAGTGTATTACTGCCAGTGTTGGGGAGTAACTATGCAACTTAACGACAAAATAAACATAAATGTAATCAGAATATTTAATTAAATTAAAGTTACTAATCAAAATGTTGGTGATTACAAAAGGATATTTTTTATGTGGGATACAAGACTCATTTTTTTTGGTTTGCATCTTTTCACTGTGCACCATCAGTTTCTCTGGCCTATTTCTAGACATTTTTCAGTTTTATAGCCCAGTCTCAAATAATTATTAGAAAAGTAATCAAATATAATAAATAACATTACTTTAATGAAGTAATTAAAATAGCTACATGACTTGTTCCATTTTTAACAGGGTGACTAATAATCTGTAACATATCAAATTTAAAAAGTAACCCTCCCAACACTGATGTAACAAGGTGAGAGGTTAAACCACTGGTTACTCTTTAATTTTCAATGAAGTGTGTCATGTTGCTGTTTTTCCATCAAATAGTAAATAAAACTGCTGCTGTGGCATTAGTGTAAAAAGAGCTTTAAAGTGGAGTCATACAACACGCATGTAATTTTGACTCATAACATCTAATGGCTGAGCAGACATATAGGCCGACTCTTAAAGCTCACTTGTAGTTAAATGAAAGTTTGAGACTGTCTGGTAGCTGCAGGGAATTAAGACGTTACGTTTTAGGGAAGAGATGAAGCACCACTTCTTTAAAATGGTTTCTACTGGCCAGGGCCTAGAAGATATTGGCTAAAAATAAAATGTCAGGACACTGCAGAAGCAGCTTTTTCCACTAGAGTGTTGATAAAACGGCCACCTATTTCTCTCCTCGCAGTTATGAGTCAGAGGGAGTTGTCTCAAGATTTAATGTCCGTTATGGCCATATGGAAAGCATTAAGGTCAAGTTACTTTCTCATGGATTTCACATTTGATTAAAGAAGACAGTTGTTTTAGCATTTTTAACCCTTTCTGGTATTTTCTCACGAGGTCATATTTAAAACTTACTGTATTTTCCCTCCATTTTCCTCTTTCAGTCCCACACTCAGTGAAATGACACAGATGTCGTGATAAAAACACTGAAGCTGCACTTGACACGATCCACATTTCCTCCCCTTGTTTTTGATCTATTTAAAAGGGGGATGCCCTATTCCCCCATCTGTTGCGGATAGAGTGTGACATTTCAAAATGATTAACATTTAAATGTCAAAATAACCAAATATCGACAAACTGTCCAAATCTCAAGAGGGATTTTTTTTGTTTGATAGACACAAAACAAGTTTTTTGTTTTGCTTTTTTTAGATGATCAACAAGGCTCTCTGCAAAAATGAAAGAAATGTGATATTGAGCTGTTTGTTTTCACAAAGCTCCCACATAAACAGATGCATGAGGTCGATTTAAAATGTAGAAATAAAACATTCAATGTAGATTTGACATCTAGGCTTTATAAATGTAGACACAGTGAGATTTAATAAGGCAGAAATAAAAAAATAACTTGCATAGATGAGGTGTGTGGTGATATTTGAACTTCTACAATAACATACTCAGTGTATGTCATACACAAGGCATGATAGGAAATGTATTTTAATTCCATTTAATTCTGACGATATGTTTTGCAGATCTCTTGAGGGCTTTTCTATCTCCTGCAGCTGACAACAAATGTGGAGACGATGAGCAAAAACATCGGCTGTAAGATTGAGAAAATCCCCAGCTATTCATTTCAGACTTTCACTGACATAAACATATGAGGTTGAGGTGAGGACAGCACAATGTAAATGACAACGTGTGGAGAAAATATTGTGAATCCAACACGAAAGATTTCCTGTCTGCAGTGAGTCACTATCCTGGGAACAATCTGCAGATGTTTAACTGGCACACAAGAGACCAGTCATGGTGAAAAACTGTCATTTGCTGAACGAGGTTTTCCAGAATAAATGGGTTTAAAGATGCCCCCTGTTGTTTCAGGGATAAAACTTAAAGAGGTATTTCTGCAATCATTTAAAGCAGAAGTGTAAGACTTTAATAATGTGAGTAAATATTTTCAATTTTTTTTCTAGTTGGCGTGGGTGTAGGTGGAAATTGTCCTGAAACTAAGTCCAGATAACAAGTTGACTCATTTAGTGACAAGTTAATATTAAATTACATTTAAAGACAAGTTTTGATTCAGGCTGAAATTGAATATTTGGGAATTATTTAATTGAACAGGAACATTAAAATGCACTATTATAACTATTATCAAGATGATTTTTTTGCAGGACTTTAATTAAACACTACTGACGGCCTAAAAGTTCTAAATTTCTTCCTGAGCAATATTGAGCTAAAAAGTGTGTTTTGCACAATATAAAACTTTGCAATTTATGTCCGATTTAAATAGAACATATCTGATAACCAATGTGAAATTGGCCAAACAATGGAGGTTATATGATAGAGGTAGACTGATTCTAAAAATATGAATATTGCAAATATATTTCATGCAGATTTAATATTATCATTTAATAATGTTTAATTTGTAGGACACATTTTTTGTCGTTCACGCGAACAAAGATTAAACCGAAGGATGTGGGAGAAGTAAAATCAGATATTTTCGTGTGAAAATGAAACCTATGCATTAGAGGTGAATTCCCCAGCTGTTGCCTCATTCCAGGAAACTGATCGTAGAGCACATACTAAGTCTGTGTATACGTCTGAGTTCCTGTTACACCTCTGAAAATCCCTGAGGGTTTCTATGTTATTTCAAGCTTTTCTAAAAATCTATGCAGCCTGTGATACGCTTACCCTATCTGAGAAGACACGACAGCACGGCTTTCTTTTATTTATTTTATTATGAAGAATGTCTGTGCATTACAATAGACTCTGGAAAAACAAACATGAATAATGCAGTGGATATATGATGCCCTTTTCTATTCATTATCGATTCATTTTTCCTTTTATCAACTGACCTCAAAGCTTAAAAGAGCAATTTTTTGTTCCATGATAAAAAAAACAAACAAACTGTGAACTTGCAAATTTTCTATTAAAATGTCGCTGCATCCACTTCCTGTCATTATGGCACCATACACAGCACATATTAGAGATCTGTTAAGCACTCAAAGTCAACCTCAAACCAGCGAGATCCAAGCGAGAAAAAAACAATGCAGGCCTAAGTTTTCTTGTCTTCAGCTCGTCCCTGAAAAGTGAAATATGTTGCAATAATCTGGTTCAGATGACGGAGAACGTGAAATGAAAGCGACCGTTATATGCTCACAGTTAAAGGGAACTGAACCGTTTTACACATTCCCCTCTGAAATCCACCCAGAGCACAGCAAACATCTGATTTTCTTTTTAAATATTCACTTCAACCACAGTGAGATCAGTACTAAAACATGGTTTGAAATTCACACAGGATCAATCACAAAAAAAGTAAAGTTCAGTCTGCCGGTAAGGAAAGGCAAAAACAAGGCAAAAGATTATACTGTAGCTGGTACCGCCATCTTTGATTCTTTCTTTTTTTTTTCCTGAAATGTACAGGAGCATTTGCTACAAGTAACAACAAAATTATACCTGAAATACAACTGAAGTCACTTTGTAAGGAATGTGAACTAGAAGTGCTATTAATGCTCACAACTGAATTTAAGACTCAAAGGCTGATATATTGTACTGCATCACATTTATAGGAAAAGAGATGGGTTTTTTGGGGGGGTGGGAGGGAGGGAGTTTTGGTCGGTCTGTGGGTCTTCACAAATCCCTAAACTATGCCATCAGTTGCTCACAACATCAACAATTTAATGGAATTGCTTTCTTGAAAATAAAAGAGGTTTCAAAAGCTTCTGGCCCACGATTACCATCCGTTCATTGGTCCATGATGTGGAGGATCGTTTGCTCCGTTTCAGCCTCATCAGCTCACGTGTGTGCGAGGACTGACTGTGCTGTGTGTTGTTTTACCGCAGACGTCCTCTGAGGCTGCCAGTGTGATAATCTGGGGGTGGAGAGGGGGGCTGGGGTGGGGCTGGGCTAGATAAGCTCCACGTAATTGGCTGGGAACATCCCAAAATGGCCGTTTGGGCCGTAGCCTCGCCACCAGCCCTCATCTATCATCTCGATCCCGGTGATGATCTCGTCGGGATCGAATGAGATCTCTGTGTCATCAGCTGGAGGAGAAGAACAGCGTTTCGTGAACATCGGCAAAGTTACTGTATGACTTAGTTTCAAATGGTTAATTTTTGGTTTCTTCTTTCGGCTCTCTTTTGTGTCTGAGTGATAAATGGAGACAACAACTTTTTGAAACTGGCCTAGTATCGAGTGAGAGGGCTGCAGCTGGCAGCTGCAAACTGGCTGTAATGTAACCCCTACTTAGGGCATATGCAACCTTAGTGTATGTCCACAAACAGTGCTTGTTTTTGCCACTGACTGGCTTAGATTGTTGTAAGTGTCTGACAACATTGCGGCAAGATCCCTAAAAAGACAGACCTTTATATCAAAGAGTAAGATCCTCTGTGTTTTACCAGAAACAGCCCCGAACCACTGTTGCCAAACCCACTAAACTCCATTTAAATAAAGAGTCATTTTAGGATGTATAAATCCATCTAACTGGGTGAGTTAAGGGTTTATTTTAACCAAACCGGGGGTGGTGATTGTTGGAAAAGTGCAAAGATAGAGTTTTATTTTGTTTCTTTCCACTTTGAAAGAGGTGTGCTTTACAATGACAACATTGCTATTTATTTAAATGGAGTCAGACACTTTTAAAAATGATTCGAGCCTGTCAGTGGCAAAAACAAGCGCTCAAAGTGGACGTACACTGACGGCACACACAGGCCCCAGGTGATTACATTGCAGCCTGTTTTGTGACTGCAGGCTGCAGCAGTCTCACCCAGAAATTGACAAGTTTCAAAAACTGTTGTTTCCTTTGTCACTTAGACACATAAACACTGAAAAAAGGGTCCAGGTTGAAAAATACCGAAGTTTCCCTGTAAGCAAAAGTTCATCAGACTATAAGTCTTACTCTGTAAATGTTACAAACAAGCAACTACTTAAAAAGTAACTAGATAATCACTTGATTACATTAAATAAGTGCAGTCATTAAAAGAAAACAAAACTCACCAGCCTGGTAGTCGTATAAGGCTCTGGCACAGATGCCTCTGTCTGATGTCTCCTCAGGAGTCACCTCATAGGAGTTAGTCTCCTCCACCTGCAATCATTTTTACTGATTAACTTATATGACGGGGGAAAACAGTCACAGCATTTCCTGCTAAAGTTAAGTAAACAATCACCTGAGCAGGCTCTTCATAAGCTGTCTCTTGGACGTAGGAGTTGGCAGCTGGTGCTTCCTCTGAAAAGACAGATTACCATCAGTATGACGTGTCGGAGCTGTGCTGTGCACCCACCAGCAGGTGGCAGCAGCGGCAGCTGATCCTGACAGCTCAGTTTGGCCAAAGGGGATAATATGTACTTGCAGCAAATTACAAAAGAATTTTTATAAGAAGCAGATGGGAGGGTCGGAAAGCTGATGCCTAACACTGAGGCTGATGTTGTGTGAAATGAGCCCCACCTTCACACTGCTCCTGGGGGGCCGCCTCCTGCTCATCATACTCACACCTGGACTGTCCATCATCCACATCAGGCTCTTATCACCCAAAACACAAGCACAGACATGCATGTACACAGGGGAACACGTTCACAAGTCCACACAGGCTTGAAACCACCACCAGTCTCAGACATAAGGGGACTGTTGGCACATTGCACATGAGGAGTAACAAAACCATAATCTGGAAGTTTCTTAGGAAACAAAAAGTACATGGATAGAAGCATGGCTCATGATGATTATGATGAATATGAAGATGATCACACATAGAAACAACAATGAGAAATGAAGCATGAAGCTTTAAGTTAAGTATGAGACCGTCACCTGATGTGTTATGTGTGTGTGTGTGTGTGTGAGCTCACACCTGTGGCACGGACAGGAGAGGCGGAGCCTGCTGGCACAGGAGAAGCTTGGCGCTGAGGTGAGCTGGCTCGCTCACTTTCATACACTGGCTTAGACAGAAAAGGGCTTTGCAGACGCCCTGAGCAGAGACACACATGGAACCCCCGAAAACATGCCAAACAAATAAAATGGACGAGAGAGAAAACAAAGTGCAGACCGGTTGAGCAGAAGAAGAGAAGACACCATGATGGAGACACAGCGTTAAGTATGACTATGAGGCACTTTGGCAGTCTGATGGGAAGTTAAAGCTCTGATAAAGACAGCGTCGGGAGGCAATCTCCTCGAGAAAAATCCCGTTTGTACCTACCGCTAACTGAGAGAGAGGATAAGAGAGCTTTGCAGTAATGCAGGACGGGCTGTGACATTTAAAGCAAACAGATTTACATGGAGAGGTCACGGTGTGTGCAGAGGTGATACCTGGCTGGGGGCTGGCGGGGGCAGCAGAGGGGACGTCTGAGTCGCTCGGAGTTATTCCCCTCTCTCTCTGCTTGAACATCTCTCTGGGGTTCACAGCACGCTGAGAGATGAGAGACGCTGCTTCCTAGAAAAACAGAGAATGAATAATATGTACAATAAGCATTAGTCAGCCACGGTTTATTAATAATGCAGTGGGAGATGTTGCTAAAGAAAAACTACAGAAGAGACAGATGTCTGACTTCCATTAGAGAGAGGAGAGATCACGCAGTAAAAGCTGGAAGACTGATGTGTTACATTGAGCTCTAATTATTCAGTTAGAAAGACACAAACGCTTGTTTTGAAATAAGCGAGAAAAAAGAAAGTTTGGCCAGAGGAGAGCACTTTCAGGAAAGGGGAACTCACATTGGCCTTTTCCACAGATTCACCTCTCCTGACTGCTTTCTTCTGGGCTGCCTGGTTCTCCTCCTGCTCCTCCTGATAATGTTGATATCAATGTTGGCACTGCTGACATTTGCTACCTTCCTGACTGATCAAGATGTATGCACCACCAAAGCTTATTAAATTATCAATATAATTGTGGAAACTCAATATGAGACAAAATGTCACTCTAATCCACATTCGCAGTCATTTCAGCATCTGTTCCGAATGCCTCCGTCAGGCCAGCTCACAGGTTTTACTCCAAATATAATCACTCACCAAGCGTTGTCTCTCCTGTTCTTTACTCTCAGCTTCCTGCTGCTGCTGGTACTTCCTATTCAACAAATGATCATTAGAAGACAAGAACAGGAAATGTAATTTGATCCCTTAAATAGGTGCAGCTTCAAACCAGTCTTAACCAGTGTGCATTTCCTTCAGCTGCTACCTACTTTTGTTGGTCGATTTGAGTGGCCCTCTCTTTGTCCCTTTTGTCCCTCTGCAATGCCTCCTTGGCCTCTCTGTCTTTCCTCTCTTTCTCAAGCTTTTGGCGCTCCTCGTCTGCCTTGCGTCGTTCCTCCTGGCGCCGTTTCTCCTCTTCTTTCTAAAAGCCAAACAGACAGACAAGGTCAGTGATAGGTTTGGTATTTTGCAAATATTGCTGTGGTAAAAAAAAAAAAAAAGCTTGATTTCACAATAGTTTATTTAAAAAAACTGCAAGGCAGAGAGCACCATTATGTGGGTGTGTATCTGTGACAGGTATGGTGAGGAGCCAAAACTGCACACAAAGGACAAAGTTACAACAATGCTTTCGCTGACTTCGGTTAACATCCGTGATGGGTAAAAACTGCCTGCCTTGTATTTTCATATAGGCTTTTAAGAGGAATGGAAATGTCTGTCAAATGTTTCAAAACTGCAGACTCGTACAATATTTCAGAGTTCTTGCCATTTCAATGAGTTGATGATTCATAAACATCCTACATAAAAACAACAAATCTCTCAGGGAGTCATTTTAAAGAGATGCTTAAGGTGCTCATGACACCGTCTCTCAGAGGTGAAGCTGAAGTTCAGGAACCTACCTCTGCCTGAGCCCAGAAGTTGTCTTTGTTGGTCTTTCTGATTTCAGACATGGCGTTGGTCTTCTGGTACACTGAGCCCTACATAAAGAAGAACACAATCAATATCTTACAATACAAGAAAAAACAAATAGATAGGGATCTAACTATGTGGACTGTTTGGTAGCAGTACCAATGGATAGTACCAATGGAACCGTTCCGTACCATTCCCATTTTTGGTACCCCTTCTGTTGGGGTACCTAGCACACAGATCTGGAACTAAAAGGTGAAGATGTGAACACTGCAGTCTGTTGATTGGTCAATAGCGGACAATCACTCTGCTCAGAGCTGAGTTGTGGCTGGTTTTGAGGCTCATGTAACCACTGTTCATACTGTGGAGAGTTTTATTAGTAAACTGTACCTATAAAATGAAAGGATGTTGTGCTGCCTCTTGCAGCAGCTGTAGACTAAAGAAAAGATAACTTAATTCACTGGGCCGACTGACGGCGACTTTTAAGGTGGAATGTTTACTTGTAAGGTTACTCAGTGTATGAGTTGACGACGTGAATTAATCAACACGCTTTAAATTTTAATCTGACAACTTTGACCATTACTTTAGTTTTTATATGACATACACTTTTAGTAACGAGTGGATCTTCAGGCGTTTAGATATATATATTAATTTCGACCGAGTTATGTGAACGGTATATTCTAATCCTCAATCTGAGAAAAAAAGTGTCGCAGAGCGTTGTTCCTGTGGGCTCTGGCAACACTGAACCCCTGAGCTTGCCTGAGAAGGACTAAATGCACAAACCTGCTATTTTTAAGTATCCTGTTGAGAGAGACCCTCACTGCAGCCTGTTTTATTTAGTTCAGAAAATGTTCTGTGGACGATAAACAAGGTGCAGACTTCCCTCTGCGTAACCGATAATGAGGAAATGCAACCCCACGGCTGTACCTCCTTGTCACGAAAGAGCACTGTTTGCAGAGGAAATGCTAGGTTTTAGGTACAGTGTCTGAAGGATTACTTTTGTTTCCAAAGATACCATACCGAAAGTGTTGTCCAAGTCAAATTGATAAATTATAAGCAGATGATTATTATAACCAAATTATTTTCTTTTTCTTTATTTCTCACTCAGATTACCATTTAATTGACATTTGTGTATTCATTACATGAATATAAAGTAATGAAACAAACAGCTTCACTATTTACTGAATCTTATTGACTGTTCAAAACAAAGAACAGCTGTTTAATTACGGGGGCTTTACGTGAACGGGTATTATCAATCCACATGACGAGAGCGGCTTCAAACACAGGTGCTTTCCTCATGTGCATCAACTTTCTGTCCCCATCACTGGCAGCCATAAGCTTTGAGGAGACTGCATTTTTCATTGAGAGGAAATTACTTTGTTTTCCCATCATGATTTCAGTGTGCACGCAGCACTAGCCTCAGGTAGCCAGCTGGAAGCAGACGGGTTACTGCCAGGCAAAGTATCATGGGAGTGAAGTTTTAAAAAATGTTGTCGTGTGAAAAGACCCCAAATTAAGACTGTAAGCAGCGTGTTTGACTACAGTGAGCAAATTATTTTAACAGTATTCCTGTGAATGATTCTGTCCAAGCTTTTTGATCCATATAAGCAGTTGATCACTGTAACCATGATCACTACAAGTGGTGTCCACTGTGTTATCACTCTGACTGTTGTCTTTTAATCCCCAGGTAACTCAGTCTCTGCTGGATAACAGCGACACCATGAATCTTCGCAACCAGAGCCTGGCCCGAACACGAGACCCCTCCTGTACTGCTCACGGATCCTTCAACAACCAGGGAGGACACCTCATTGTACCCAACTCCGGTAAATGTTCTACACTTGCTTAACAGTTTATCTTAAACTAAGTTACTGTCTAATGATGATGCAGCAGAAATCTGTTGCTGTGAGTTCAGACAGGATACAAAGAGAATTTTAGAGGTCGTTATACAAAATCAGTGAAAAGATTGGAGAGTGCACAGTTTTGGATGATTAAATGGACACATAATAATACATCAGATTACATTAATTGCTTTAGATAAAAAGGGTGTCATCAAAGTCAACCCTGAATAAAAAAGAAGCATCTAAGATTTGAAAAAGATCAAATCCATTTTCTGTACTAAACGCTGACCACATAAAGTAAGGTTAGAGCTAATACTGCACAGTCAACATAATACAAAAAAACAGCCTTGGGATGTTCTCCAGCTACCTAGTTTTAAAAGAAAAAAAAAACTTTCAGCAGACTTATGTTAGGATTTAAAAGCAGTGGGCAGACCGAAATAATGAATAATGTAACCTGCTGATAGGAAGCAGCTCTCAGAAGCTATAAAACACTGCAGCACAATTCGCTTGATGATATATTTAAGAGAAAGTTTTACACGGGTTGCCTTTAAAAATGATTATTCAATAATTAATCATAATGATAAAGTGATAATGGGTTGCACATTCAATAATTCAGTTGTGCATGGTGAAATTAATAAATCCAGTGATGAAACTCATTATTTCTGCCTCCATCCATCCTGCGTCCCCTGTCCTCCCTCCTGCAGGTGTGAGTTTGTTGGTTCCAGCGGGTGCTGTTCCTCAGGGTAGGGTGTACGAGATGTATGTGACTGTGCACAGGAAGGACAGCTTGAGGTAAGTTTTGTCTCTTTCCCTCCCCCCAGTTTTCCTAGCTGTGGCTTTCATGTTTCTCTGTGTTGTTCCCTGTTGTCCCCATTTTTCTCTTCATCTCTGCATCTCCCTCTATGTTCTTTTTGTTTCTTTGTTTTTCTTTGTCTGTACTTCTCCGTCTCTCTCTTGGGCACCGGCTCCTCAGACCTGTTTGTATGGTTGCGTGGGTAGGCTTTCGCAGTGTGACATGGGCTTATGATGCACAGCGATGGATGAATCATTATTATTTATAGTGTATAGTGCATCTATGCACACACTCTGTCGGTGACTCATTCAGCAGAGGTCAGTTAATACCACAGATTTCCTGCATTAGTGCCTGAATTAAAGTTGAGAAGATTATAGGGGGGGAATTTTTTACACATTAATTATTACCTACTTAACATTATAATCTGTACAGTAATCCACATAATTTACATAGTTATTCAGCGCTTTCCAAATTTTAGTATCAGCGCTATTACCCAAATGTGGAGCTCATAACCGCCATTATTTTAAGATGTGTGAAACTAATGTTGACTGCAGTGCAACAACAGATTTTTTCCATACTTCAAGCCGTGTTATAGATCCAAAAAACAAACACCAAGCTTTTGACAGCATACGCAAAGAGATTGCCGTTTCCACAGTAACTAACAGATTAGTGGTTATTTTTGGGATTACTGTAATCCTGTTACATGTACTATAATCCTTTACCCCCAAACCCTGTGCATGAGTGAGGTAAAGCTCTCTGTGGGACACGACAGACAAGGGAGAAAATGTCTATATTCCAGCTGTTGCGTGAAAATTTCATTGATGCAAATTTGGGGGGAATTACTAGCACTTTATTTGACAGGGACCTGGCTGCATATAATACCTACAATATGGCAAAACAAGTGTCACAATGTGACAACGTGACCTTTTCTCATGCTGCTTAAATTTAAGAGAAAGACAGAGTCAGTAAGTATCATTATGATTGCTCTGTGTATCTGTCTTTTCTCTTTTTGCACAAAACAATTAAACCATTCATATTAACAGCAAGTGGTAAATTTGAAATTTGTCTGTAGAGCCAAATGCTTACACACACAGTTTATGGGTTTTTATTTTGTTTTCGGATATCCGTGATCACCCCAATACAAAGGAGGTGAATCGACCTTTCGCTAAGCCCCGCCCCTTTGTGATGGTCCGACAAGCTGTCGGAGTAAGCATGGAGCCCACACTGTCACTAACTGCACTCCCCTGTGAAATATTATCATATTTTTGGAAAAATGAAGCAGTGATTCCAGAGAGAAGCAGACAGAGGGGTCTACAGTCTGTGTTTGAAGGATATATCCAGGATGTCAAACTGACT
>JAPZEB010000022.1:30767751-30784129 GCA_029783705.1 Chaetodon striatus | reverse complement strand
AGTTGTGGCTGGTTTTGAGGCTCATGTAACCACTGTTCATACTGTGGAGAGTTTTATTAGTAGACTGTAACTATAAAGTGAAATCATGTTTTACTGCCTCTAGCAGCAGCTGTAGTCGAAGAAAAATAATATGTTAAATACACTGGGACAACTTTTAAGGTGGAATGTTAACTTGTAATGTTACTCAATGCATGAGGTGATGACGTGGCCACTTTTGCAATTTTGCTTCTTTACACCAAAATGGGATTTTTTCACAATTTTCCAAAGGCAGCGGACTTTGTCAGCCATGCAAACACAGCCTCCCTTTTTCATTCTTTTATCCACCTTCTTGAAAAGGTTGGTGTTGCAATACTCGGGCATATTAAAAAATCTGTTTATATCCAAGTATTTGAAGAGATTTAAATGTATGTTGGTCAGAAGATTCTCCTTCTGACCAGAGAAGTGGGATTTTCTTTTGGTCATGTATCTCTACGCCAGCCTTGCAAATTGTAGGTTTGTGTATGAGTGTACGATATCTCGATGACAATGCACAGACCTGACTGTTAACAGGCAAGAGGCCATGTGTTGCAAACTGTGGTTAAAAACCCTATTGAGATGCATGTTCTGAATGCGCTCTATACATGTCTGATAAATGCTCCTAAAACCCGACTAATAACGGCATATCCCACCCGTCTTACTCGGAAAATGCTTCATTCCGAAAAAGCCGAAATTTACATCACCTGCATGAAATTAAGAAAACTGTCATATTCAGAACCATAGTGGAATATTAGTGTGCATGTAAACCTAATCCGTGACTGCTTTCTCTCATCAAGAGAGTATAACAGACGAAATGTAGTGTATTCATGCCTCTTTTATAGGCCAGCATTTTCCAATGTTATGACATTATATTATATCTTGGAAAAAAAGTTTTCAGTGGTAGAGCTGGCCTCATGGGAATGAAAGGCCATAACAAAGACAAAAGAAAGAACAAACATTTCAAATGTATCCATGTTTTGAGATTAAGGAGCCTAGTTAAGATCTAGCCCTCCGCTTATCTTTCTAGCATGAAACATAAGCAAACAGGAGGGCACGAGGCAGGAACTGCATACCACAGGACCCTGAGGACCGCTGTCCTGGAAGCGGCTGGAAGCTTCTTTGTGGAAGCTGTAGTTGGCTCCTGAGGCTTTGGCCACCTTTTGCATGATCACTTCAGGTTCCACGTCCTCCTCTGCTCTGGCGTTTATTGTGACATGGGCCCCCTGAAATAGCATCAAATAAAAGTAATTTAATGCTCACACAAATAGGGAAACACCCACAGTTGGTATCTTGGTTCCTGTAAGCGCCACCTGTAATCTGTTTACATGCGCTGTTTGCTGGTACAACATGAGTGATACTGACAATGATCCAAGAAAGCTGTTGCATTATTCCAACCATGCCTGCAGCATGCTGTATACTGTTTTCTTTGGTTTTTATTTTAAGTCCTGCTCAGAGCCAACATTAACATGCAATTTAGCACACAAATAATCTCCTCTGTAAACATAAACAAACTGAAGCAGACATTCAAATACATATTTAAACTACACTCAAAAATAAGTGCAGTGTTACCTTAAGAAAATTGGCCATGGAGCTGACATGATTTGCACATATTCCTTTCCTGGCGTCCTTCACTCCCTCTCCAGTCTGAAACACAAAGGACTACTCTATAAGTTCAAGGACGGCCACTTCAAAGAGGACAAACAAATGGTACAATAGCAAAGAGCAGCACAAACCCAGTTGATGAGGACATATTTAGGCAGGCCAGAGTTTGGATCCTGGACCCGACAGAAAGCGTACATCACTTTTCCACTGTTCAGTTCTTCAACCAACTCCTCCAGTCCTCCATCTGACACATAAACATTGTGGAATTTAAAATGGTTACTGTGGTTGGTTGTGTAACCGTGGACATTTTTTCTGTTACAAATGATGGGGTGAGAAAGCAGAGGCAAGCACTCCTTTTGTGCTGATATTTCAGTACTGCAGCTGTATGCTGACAATGAAATTCCTGCACACATTTGATAATATCGTGTTGAGATCATAAAAATGTGATAATATCCACTCAGTTACTCACCCCCTTTTTCTGCCAGGCGGATATCATTACTGTTTCCCTCGTAGGTGAACAAGGCCCTGTGGAAAACACAGGATTAAGGATGTTAAAATGCCAGCTAAACTGATCACACAGACAGACAAACAAACAGAAAAGAGTCTGTTCCAGAGGGCGATGTGCACCATTTCACACTCAACAAAACAATGCATGTCATGTAAACTGATTTTAAGCAACTTTCACCCTTCAGCCCTGTTCCAACAGGATACATTTTACAGAAGTAAGGTCATATAAATAAAACAGTGCTGCAGTTATAATCCCATTTTAAATCAGCTATGTCAGGAACTTTTACAGTCTGCCTGCCTCTGCAGCAGTAAAGATTTCACTGACTTTTTCTTGATACTAAGTGCCCAATAAAAATAACTAAGGATTAGCAGCCCTACACAAACTAAATCCCTAGTTAATACTGGCACATTTCCCATCTTTTCTCTCAAGTCTTTGCTTCTGTGCTTTTCATGTGGACAAACAGTCTGTCCTCTTCATGTCTGGGTAGGCCAAATAGCCTTGTCGGGTTATACATGGGCACAAACTTTTTTATAGGCCCTGAATAATAAAAAAAATACTGGATAATTATATTAATCAAAAGATGCTGACATGCACTTTGCAGAGTCGCTTTAATTGCATCATGTTTAGGGTATGTTAGGTGGTAAGCTGTTTAAGTAAGTCTATAAATTATTTTATGGCCTTTATAAAGCCTACATTGTTATATTACTGTACTTGGTGGTCATTCCTGCCTATTAGTACATGAGACAGGGTTAGGGTTAGGGTTAGGGTCAGTGTAGCGCTGAAATGATTAGTTGAGTAACTTATTTAGGCAAAAATGCCAATCATCTTCTAGCTCCAGCTTCTCATGTGTGCAGGTTTAATGCTTTTCTTTGGTGTAAATGATCATAAACTGAATATCTTTGGGTTTTGGACTGTTGGTTGGATGTTAAAAGACATCGCCTTGGGCTCTGTGGAATCATGATGGGCATTTTGTTTATATTTTAGTCAAAACAACTATTCCATTAACTCAAGATAATCTACAGATTATTCAATTAGAGGAATAATCATTAGTTGTAGCTCTAATTTAATGACACACAGAGATCATAATTGCAAGTCATATCTAACGCCTTTAGGTTCCATTTAATAAAAAATAAGATGCTCTTGTGATTTTGCCTCACATCAGTGCTACACAGGCGATTCATCATTTGGCCTGCTCTAAAACAGACACTTCATTTATGAGATCTGCTTGTATTATTATCACCTAGCCATGCAATACATTGTAACTGACATGATAATCACCCTACATATAATAGTGACAATTAAATATGTAATTAGAAGGCCAGCATATGTTAATGTTTGCAAAAATGAAATTACTGGAACACACTGTCTGGCTCAGGGGCCGTACACAGGCATTTGCTTCTGATCAGTGCAGGGGGATTCAGTGCATACTTTCAGTGCTAGGTAAGGGGAACTTGCTCACTCTGAAACTAGTCGATGACTGATCACTTCTTTATCCTGCAGCTACTTTTTTTTTCTGTCACCATCGTTTTAGAAAAAAAGAAACAAAACAAAGTACAGTCACAGCAAGTTGTGGTGTCACATGGCAGCGGCTGAGGGGCTGACATTCACAGGAGACACATTTCCAGATTGAATATGGGGCCAGCAGGACTCCCTGGGCAATTGCTCCTTGGGATTAATTAAATCAGGTCGTCATTAAACACAGCAGCTGTCATCAACAGGTTTCATTTAACCCCAAGACAAGCACGGATACTGCTGTAACGTTTGGTCACGCAAAGAGGAAGTTCCTGGATTTGACTTTCACATAATGACCATATTTAGGCTAACTTCTGATATCTTACCAGGAAGTGGGTGAGGCAGCTATTCTGTAAACCTATTCATTAAAGTTCATGGTAAATTATCTTACCAAAAGATTTACATAAAATGCAAGCAAAGCCTAGAAATTAAAGCTAAGCGTTTAGCCTGTTGGTTTTCAGTGTATCTAGCTAATTAACTATGTTACTAGCTATGCAGTTAGCTCATCTTTTACGATTATACACCTCAGACAGGCAGTACATGTGAGAAAGCAAAACTCCCGTGTAAGCAAAGCTGACTTTAGCTTACGCTATCATTAAGTTGAATAAGTAGAAGGTCTGCAGTGGTTAACAAAGTAACATTAGGTCCCAGGTTAAGTTTATCTAACGTTAGGTTACCATTAACTTACTTGACGACTGGCTCAGTGCTAGCCAACACTGAAGCTAACATAATGCCTCCTACAGAGGGCTAATACTGCTTTAAAAATGCTGCTTCTTACCAGTTGGTATTGGACTTTTCATCGACCACTTCTTTAAATGCAGCTGTTAATGCAGGGCCATTTTTGCTGAGGTTAACTGCCATCGTTATGCTGAGTACAGCTAGCCAGCTAGCTATCCGGGATGCGCCCTTCCTATTGGGAGGAGTGGCGATGATGCTGACTTTCAGCTGTGGTGGAAGCTAGTTTAGCTAGTAGCTACATCTCAGCCAGGGCGCCCTGCATATGGGGTAGCGTGACACCCCGGAAAAGCGGAGCTAGTTTGCGTTTTTCCATTATTCTGAACTCTGCTATGAATCTGTGCGATCCGATTTTCCAATAAATATCAAGAAGCACCGATTTATCTCTAAATTAAAGTGAGATGAAAATGAAAGATCGCTCTGTGCAGATTGTGTTGTCTACACCGCAAACCCCGCATGACAGGTTATTGAATCAAACGCACCCTAGAGAGCAGCGTTCACGGGTATAGTTGTTTTACCTGTAAAGAGCAACTTTTGCACTACTTTTTGACCTGTCGTGGAAAACAAAATTATTTTCAGTAATTATACACTATTTCCACAACTTGCTCTGCTTATTTAAATCAGTATTTTGGGTTATTTAGTTGAACTTGTTCCTCCTTTAAAGGGGAACTGTGCCCATTTTCAAAACTGATATGTGGTTCCTATAGCCAAAGATAGTCCACAATATAAGTAAATGTGAATAACTCTCTCCCAAATCCAAAAACTAGAGGGCTAAAACTCAAATTTGTCTTGTCATCTAGTATAGGTCTGGAGCTGCTCCACACATGAATTGGGAGATGTCCTAAATGACACTGGAGGCGTCCAGGGTAATGTTCTGAGTATATTGGTGCATTTTCTGTTACAAAACTGAGGACAGTACAATAAAATAAAGCTTATTAGGGTATTTTAAAAAAAAAAACATTCAGTGGGTCCACAAAATCAATCTCCCATCCATTACCTATGGAGCAGCTTCATACTTAATACCCTATGACACCATCAAATTTCAGAATTCTCTGGTTTCTGCCTTCAAGAGTAGCTCAATTTCACAAATATAAATTGAACTGTCCGAGGTCATAGAAATAACATACTGCAATTCTTAATTTAGGTGGAGTTTCCCTTTAATGCCAAAACTACACAACAGGTTCTAGCTCACACTGCTGCCAGTTATACTGCATTATAAAGACACACACACAAAAAATGACTGCAGACAATGGTAAACCAAGATGAGCTTTATTCATATGTTATGACAAGGTCAATAGTTATCTTGTGTAGGCTATGTGAGGACAAGTGGACGTTCATGGTGGCATTTCAAGCACACATATTCCAAATTTTAAGATGCATGAAGGCTGGTCCTGCATTCAGAGAAAGCCAGGCTGAAATTTCCAACAAAAATATTGGTACTGTTAAAGCAGGTTTCCATATCTAGTGATGAAAATGAATCACCCATTTGGGGGATACAGCCCTGATAGCAAATTTACAGTTTATGACAAATTAATGTTCTCTCTCTATATATACAAAATGAGGGTTAAGGCTAAAATTTTAGTTGGAGGTGTTAGGCGGATGAATTGTAACGAAATCCCTGATATCTGGCAAATGGCTGTGAGAAGGTTCTCCAGAGTGCAAAGCATGCCAAGCTGCCTATATAAACTCTATTGAGCACACTGGACAAAGGAAGTCAATGTCGCACCACTCACATGATGAATTGAGGCTGCATTCAATCGTACAGTTGGAAGATACTCTGCTTTCAAATAAATAAATAGCCAGATGAACAAACAACAATGCACACAAAGTTTGAACTAGTACTATTACACACAAGTCATTTTCAATTGTGGTCTGGCAGCACAGACTTTCACTGCATTAAGAGGATATACTTTTTAAACCTTTTAGTGTATACTGTGTTTCAGGACTTGTTTTTTTTAATTTTCTCTACAGCAGCTGACAATAATGAAAGTCTATATTTGATGCCTAAACCGTGGTGTTTATTCTACAATCAAAGCCTCTAAAATGTTCATGCTTTAGTATGTTTAGACCTGTCTGAATGAATCCACTCAATAATGCCTCAAAAGCTAAATTTCTTCCCCTTTATAATATCAAATAATTCCCTTTATATTGGCAGCATCAGCACATTATGAGCCATGTCTAAAAAGAAAAAAAAAATCATAGCATTTCCTAACTATTTTATCCAACAGTAACAATGGATTATATTTAAACCAATTTTACATTATGACACATCACAATCTTGTTCAATTCTGGTGACATGAATGAAAAAACTGCCTATCACTAAAGCTTTCAAAGATACAATACAAAAGGTCACAAACGCATCACCGAGACAAACTGTTTTACTGTCAGTGTGGATTAATGATCCCGTAACAAACCAAACCTTTGCAGACTCAAATATTAACATAAACAAATGCTGACATACTTCACATCACTTTATATTTAAAGCAGATGAAAATCGTCATGGCAACTGTATTTATTCACCTCAAATAACAAGATGCACATAACTTGAAATTACTGGATTCTGAGAAATGTCAAGTCTGTTTAACTTCCCATTTTGAGTATAAGTGACACCAGCTATAACCAAAGGCCATTTTGTTTTAGAGAAACAGTAGCATGTACATGTTTAACAGCATCATTTAAAAGCTGTTCACATCCAAGTGTTCAAAAATAAATGGAGACGGTGATGAAGACAACCCGAGAGGGTTAATGAGAAAAAAAATCTTCTCTTTGACAAAATGACAGTACTTCTGCAACAGCATATTTTTGTGCAACACAGACCGTCAGGGCCTATATGCATAAAGAACTTCAGGAGTGCCGATCAGTCTATGATCATTTTGCCTCTTCATGAAGCGTGAGCGTTTTCATTTATATGAACCAGTGAACTTAGATCAGTACATTTTTTAGAAGCCTGATGATATGGGACCTGGTCATTTTTCTCACCATGTGTCACTGCAGGTAAAAGGCTGATGATTTGGTTAGATACCTGAGTAACTGTACTGAGGAGGTGGCACACAGCTCAGCTATATGCCAAAGAGTAGCTATGATCACAGCTACACAACAAGTATTCAGTCGAACAACAGTAGTATTTTGTGCACTATGGACACCAGCCAAGGGTGGTTACTTATACAATGACAGCATGTGTGAGAAAAATGGAAGTTGACATTCGCCCTATGAAGCCCCACAACAGTGAAACAAGAGCCAGCTATCTCTTAACAGCAGCTTTCCAGTGTCCTTAAAACCACTTAATACTGTTGCAATTTAAAAATGCAGTGGGTGATAAGAGACCAATCCTTCTTTGCATCTTTCACATTGTTTCGGGGTAGAGACAGTATGTGCCAACAGGTCAGCTGCTGGTAATGGCACCGCACCATTTTGTGTTGAACAGGGAACATTCTGCCTCAATTGCACGTATACCGAAAATAATAACACAGAAAGGCCACTAAATACATGGAAATACAGTAATAACAAGACATCCAGTGGGACACAGACAGTACCTCTGAAATGAAGGGAGAGCCGACCTCCTAAATAAATCAAACATTTTGCTTCTGAGGAGCACAACGATATGAGTCATTGACAGTGAAAATGATGCGTATGAATAGCAACAATGATAGTGATAACCACGATAGCAGGAGTAACAGTTTAAAGTCTGAGTGTGGCGGTATGGACTGTGAAGAGTTTCCGGTATTCCATATGGGAGTGCTTTAAGGAGCCCATCAGGTCCTGCTCAGCAGATCCATACAAGTCATGAAGGACAGCACATGGTAGCAGCTCAGCACATGGAAAGCCAGGTGGCACTGTACCTCATTGTATCGCTTCCTGCTCCAAAAGATGGGCTGTTGTCTAGTTTTTTTTCCCCCTCTGTTGCTCATTTGCCTCAAGTTACAAATCAAACGTGTTTCTTTTGTTCTCATTTGTATTTTGATCTCCCTGGCATTCTCACATTGCATACTTCTGTGTCCATTCTCTTGCTGATTTGTTGTACCTGTAAAACAAAGTTCAAAAAAGGTTTCAGGTGACCTTAAAGAACTTCATCTCCAAAACTACCAAATTAGTGTGACAGGGAGAAAAGCTGAGAGATGTGGTAAATCTCAATCATGTGTTACACTCACTTTTCCCTGTCAGCCTTGTATGTATGGGCAATCTCTGGTACCAGTGGGTCGTCCGGGTTTGGATCACAAAGAAGAGAGCAGATAGACAATAATACTGTGGAGGAATGAATGGGAGAGTAATTAGATTACATTAAGAGACAAACAGTGTGACAATGAAAGGAGATTTACCGGCTATAGCCTTGATAGACCTGCTCCTAACACCAGCACAGCCAGGTGTGATTTTGACATCTGCAGGTAATCGTCACAGTAGGGCCAAGCAATATGGATAAAAGAGCATATTAATATATACATGTCAGGAGTGTCAGAAACTGTAGTTCTTTGAATGACCACTTGAGGCTGGCCGCAAAAGTGAGTCAATTCCTATAGTGCCCCATGTTAAAATGCCAAACTTTACAGCAGAAGTAAACATCTACAGCCTGGTACAAATAACGTTTTTGGTCTCTATAATTAATTTCCATGTTTATGACAACTGTACTGGAGGGGGATGGGTCTCATTTTTATACAACTCACCCGTTTAAAGTAATTAAGGCTTAAAGTTACAAATAATTTAGAGCGTTGTTGCTCTGAGTGACAGCTGTGGGCTGTCTGTTGACGAGTCCCTACCATGGCTACAGTAAGTCACGCAACCACGGCGTAATCCCAGATTCAGTATAGTATAGAATATAGATGTAGCCGTAGCTGCCACTCTTTAAGTGTGTTTTCAGTTGATAAAAATTAGTTGTAATGTTTTGGTCGCCAAGAAAAGTCTTGTCCAGTATTTGGTTGTACTAAAAGACCCTCGAAGGAGTCATATGTTAATTTTTTTCCATAAGTAGATTTTGTTTTAATGGTTTTAAGCCTGTTTTTCATTAGTGAATATTAGCTTTAACATCACGGTTTATTATACATGCACCACGCTAACAAAGCAAGCAGCCAGCCTTATAGTTGGCTTCACCTTCTCATCCATCCAAACATGGTCAATTCTGGCTCCAAAAAGTAAATAAAAATGGCGACAGCCCACATGCCAAACTCGAAGCTTCAAAATGGGAGTCCACAAACCATTGGGTGACATCATGGTGCCAACATCCATTATTTTTATACAGTCTGAGTCTTGAGAATAAAATTGTAACACACACACATTTACAGGCACTGATACATTCTGTCCATTTTTTTGTATCCTATTAAAACAATATTAAAATGAAAAGTATTTCATAACTCCATTTGATACAGGAATCCATTTGCTCTGACATGACTTGAACATGACACTTGATGACATGGACCTGATTTGACATTTCACATTCAGTCTCAACACCTGACTAAGGACTAGAGTCTCACGGTTGAAGGCTCACACAGGCCTGGAAAAAAGCTGAATTGGGGGAACGTATCAACATCATTCTTTTGTATGATACAAACCTGCTATGAACAGGAAGAGCAGAGATCTGAATCAAGAATTATCTGTACAATGTACTTTACAGTCAGGTCTCTGGATGTTGCAATGTAGCAAGAAGGTTTCTGACACAAACATGTACAACATTTTAGCACTGGGAAAGTAAACTGAACACCACCTAAAGGCATACAAGAGCCCTGAACTTCAGGTTGTAGTACTGTGTATACTGAGTCAACATTAGCCACTGTTTTAATAAATAAAAATGTCAACACACTTGTATGAATATTGTATTATCACTTACCTTTTGATACTGTAAGTGCAGGTGACCACTGTGATCTCAGTATATCCAAACAAATACTCCCATTGCTGTTGATATTAGGGTGGTATATTTTTGTTGTGAATGCAACCTGCAAGTAAATGGGAGAAGAATATTGTAATTTTCCACTGAAGCCAATAACCTTTACCACAGTAGAAAAATAATAATGACTTGTGAGTTGAAACATGTGCCTCATTATGTGACGCACAAGATAAACCCTGACTCACTTTGGGTGGTTTGAAGGGGTAATCTGTCGGGAAGTGAATGGTGAGGAAAAACACTCCACTCTGATATGGGCTGTCACTCTATTGAAGTAAAAATAGAAACAAGATAAGTTGATGGACAGCAATTTCATTGTTTTTGTATCATATTTCCCTTAGGTTAAGATACAGTTTCACTTACCGGTCCCATTATTGTTGCTTGCCAATGAAACACTGGGAAGAAAAGATTTATAAAAGATTAATTATGCCTATACATTTGGATGCAAACTCCGGATGCACAATGACATACTCTATTGATGTAATCTTAAAAGCCAATTTATACACAACAGTAATGTATTATTGCTTTCAGGCATACACTGATGCAGCAGTTTTCTAACTACTTACAGTCATCTCCAACTGGTCCAGCAGAGCACTGAGCTGGTGGGTCCCTCTGCAGGTCTGACAGCTCCTAAAGGCAAGACAATTGCATAATGAAACAGCCTTGAATTTACTGTCAGTTGCAGTTTTGTAACACCTGTGCTCTTTTCAGGAAAATCACAAACATTTTAAGTTGGGTTTGCAAACAGAGTGGTTGTTTTAAGTTCATTTATATCGTGCATATGTGGGTACACGAGAAAATATGCTGATGCTGGAGCGTATTTAGGGCAATACACTATATGCCAAAATGGTTAATCATGGGTTGATGATGTATATTTTGAAATTATTTTCATCTATCCTAAGAGATTGGGAAATTAAGTATAGCTTGCAAACAAAAACCAGCCTCTCTGAAACTTCACTGGGGCTTAATCCATATAATGTCTAGCTTTATGGGCTGACTGAACTTTTTTGGGTTCAACCCCAAATTTGAGGCTGTAATTAGAGTCTTTTCAGTGGAAGCCATGTTTGCTGTGCAGTCATGCTCCAGGGCTGTTGACATGTAAATAGATGTTTTAAGGACAGATGACTTCATAAATATTTTAGGCATCAGTTCAGTTTCAGACCACAGATGTTGACTACAAAGGTTTTAAAACTAAGCAGAAAGAAACATAAATATTCTACAGAAATAATCAAGGCAAAGGTATACACAAGTATGTAGGATTTCGTTACTGTATCAACAATGAATGTAGACACCAGGACCAAACGCCATTTACTCGTGAAACGACAATGAGCACAGACAGCAAAACAACAGATGGTTAAATAGAAATTAAGCCTGTTATTTAACATCTCTTGAAAGGAAGCCTATCTATTCTGTTATATAAATACACACCGTGGCCTGCTCCAGTGCCCCATTTGCCATTCCATATATGGCAACACTGACACTAGGGTTCAATTTTGGCAACAAGCAGGCAGCTGTCATTCAGCGGCTAAACACATCACCCGCCATACTCTTAATGACGAGCCACAAGGATAAAGACAACTGTCAAGCTGATAATTTAAAAGCAAATCCAGTAACGTTACACGTCAATCAATCAAACCAAAGACCAAAGCACATAGTAACGTTAGCTCATGCTAGCCTGGCACTGCACTGCGAAATGACTTGCTTAGCCTGTTGTTGCTAGCAACCTTTACTTGAGTATTGATAAGTTGCTACGTGTCAGAAGGAAAAAATAAATACAGACAAAACGTAGCTGTTGAAATAATGGCGCCGTTAGAGTTGTTATCGACTGCTAACGGTAACGTAATGGTACTGTAGCAATGCACCAACAGGGCCGTTAGCTCGTCTTTGTCTGTGAATTACTTTAAAAGCAACACAAAAACAAGCAGGCAATGCTTGAGAACTAATGAATAAAAGACTTTAAACTGGTATGATGTTCACAGAAGGTCCCACGGTCAGAAAACTTTCTACAAGAAGGTATGGTTAGCATGAAAAAAATATACACTCACCTTCTGAATTCTTTTCAACGCCATTGCATCAATGGCTATGCTATGTAGCCTGTCAGCTAACAGTTAGCACTTCACACATAAAATTTGGCTTCTGTGGCCGCGTACTTCCAAATCTCACTTAACGTATGACCAGGAAATCCCGTCTACATACAGCAGGTTTGGGGCTTATGGTTTGTAGCTCAGCCTAAGCGACAAAGTGTGTGTTAAATCTTGATCTTTCTTTCGCTTGCAGTTGCTACAGAACAACCGAGATATTTTGCTGTCTCTCCTCTCATCCCGTACTCCTCTTGCTGCCTAGCAAACAGTTTCGGAAGTATCGCGAGATTTTCTTCTTTTTCCTTTCTTTTTTCCTTTTTTTTTTTTTTTACAAATCGTGAATTGACAATTACAACTTCATGCCATGAGTTTAAAATAAGTCTTTTTTTGTTTTTGTTTTTTTTTACAGTTTTGACACGTTCCGCTTCATATAATCAAAATAATATGACTTTTAAATATGATGAAAGATAATTAAAATTATTATTTTACAAAAGAACTGCATGACGCCACCTACTTTTCCCACAGAAATTACATTTTACCTCTAATGCTGCCAACCAAAACTCCACACAAGTGCTTCTCTGACATTGGCTGATTCCTACTTGTGTTTTGGCTGGGGCTACTAATTCTGTCCCTTCTGTAGATATAGTTAAATCTCTCCAAGTAATCAAAGCATCATCATTATCATCAATGCAATCATCCTTATCATCAAGTTTACCTCACTAATACTAGAGATAGGAATGCAGTGTTGTAACAACACTGCAATACATGGCCTTAAACATAGTCCATGACTTCAACACAATAACTGAGCCCAGGTGTCCACAAGATGTCACTATTTGAAAAGAGCAAAAACACACACAGGAGAGACATGACCAGAATGAACTGTGTACAGCTTTGACCGGAAAACGTTTTTGCAAGATCTTCAGTGTCATTTCTCACATGAAATGTTGCAGGCTCAGAATGAATTAATTACTTTCAGGTTTTTACATTAATTTGCTGAAGCGCAAAAGTGCATGACAATGGAGCAGCAAAGTACAATGAAGCCCAACACGTGTATTATTTACGCGTACATAAGAATAAAGAAAAAGACTATAGAATTGTTCATTCAATACCCAATCATTGTAAAGGCATATTCATCTGAGTCAGCTGCATGCTCCGGTTTCTGCACAGCCTTGTCTCGAAAAGCCTCATGAGCTTCCCTTTATATGTCTTAAACAAGAGTGAAAAAAGAGCTCTCATTATTTTAGTGAGTATGTATGAATGGGTCGCAGTGTTCATTCTTCTTAAATGGCTGATTCAGTGTCAGGTTGAGGATCCTATCGTCAATGTGACACTGAGAGGGACCATTTTCCTTTGGAAAGCTGAAGATTCCTTCAGATAATATCTTATTGTTTGCTCATCTCTGTGCTCTCAATGACCTGCCTGTCCTCAGGGCCTGCCTGTAATCAGATTCAGCCAGCAGCAGAGGTAGCAGTTTGGGTCTTGTGCAGCAGGGGCCTTGTGTTCTGAGTTTGTCTACTTGGAGAGGCCATTTATCAGCATGAGGTTTTCAGACACGGTCAAGCCCACACTTTGTTGGCTTGAAGCCTCAGTTCACAAAGCCTCCCACAGTCACCCTACTGTAGCTTCCTCTGAAATCTCAAATCGCATTGGTTTGCTTGCTACTGTGTACTTTAAACCTACAGGGTTTGTAGTGGACAGATATCACTAGTGAGCCCTTCAGTTACGGGGTGATGCTACCTTGTAAACGTTCAAAGCAATAAGCAAGAAATGCTGCAGCTTTCATAAGGCAACATATCACTGACCTGTATGGGGAATTTCCCACCTATAAGCAGAAGTTGAGTTTTTAGTTACAGGACTGGTGCCCCAAGTTCCAAATTGATGTATGAGCCAAGGTGTGAGTGTGTCAGAACTGGGATGATATGGGTGGGGGTAGGAGCTTAGTTGACCCGCCTCATGAGGAATATAGCCTATAGTGCTGTTATTTGAAACCACAGACTCAACAGACTCTAGTGATCTGTCTTTTTGGTCACATGAATCATCATCACCAGAAGTTCCATTGTATAACAGAAAGCTTTCCACTTATTGTGGCAATTATCCTAAAGCTGCGTCTGAGCTTAACTATATTCCTCTCGATGGCACTTTTCCCATGGTTGCCATGACAAAGCGCATATGCTTGCTGTCATTTTCGAAATTAACTTAAATGGATCTTGCTAATGTCTAAATTATCCAATAAAAGCACAACCAATTAATGTCGAGCACAAGCTGGGCTCTCAGTCCCCAGAGGTGTTCTACCTTCGGTCAGTGTATTAGCTTTCTGAGGGCTCTCTTATGGAACAAAGATCCATTGTTCCCACATACTAAGAGATATTTGTTCACTCCTTGTATCAATGGTCTTGATTTGATTATACACTCAGGCAATATGTGCAAGCAGTGCTCATGTTTGCAGTGAAGTCAGCACTCTGCACAATCAAATAATTCTTGAGCTAAGCAACTGGAAAAAAGGGTCATTATGTATGGAGCAATCAGTGTTTCATGGCTCATTTCCTTAGCTGTGATTTGATTTTGCTTGTCAGTGTTAAGGTGGCCTTTGACCCAGAAAATCTCTGAATTATTCCTCAAATCTTCCTTTTGCTTTTGTGGGTATCAGTACTAGTGAGTTTTTCCAACTCGGATCAATAACTAAAAGTCAATTCTAAGAGTTTTCTTCAGCTTTACCTCGTCTTCGTCCTGTGTTTCCAACGTTAAAACAAGCTGCTACATGACTGTGTGTACCTTTTTTTTTTTTGGCTTACTAGGTTTAAATGATGCAATCATATAAACATTTATAGCTTCAAGGATGTGCTTATTAAATGGCATTATATGCTTTAACTGTGGCTGTAGACTACTCTGCAGGTTTTATTGGCCTAATTGCATAGCTGGTTACGGGATGTCTCATTTACAAGCAGGGGTCCCAGCACAAAAATAATAACTTCATTTTAGTGTTTTCAGAGACCAAACCTGTTAAAAGTGACAGGCTGAGTAATGACTTATTTGCTAAATAACAGTTTTTGGACTCCTTTTCAACATACAAAAAGTAATTTTGAAGAATGGTCCCTTTCAAAAGCATTTTATGTTATGGAGTTTAAACTACAGCAATGCATCTAAAGTCTATCGTTTATTACATGCATGGAACAATTAACGCAGATATAGGAAAAGAGAAAGTGAATCAAATGTCCGAGATTCTTCTCTGGAATGTAGGGAAGTTAAAAAAAAAAGTATCACAAACTGGAAAATCAGGTAAAACCAGTGCTCCAAACTGCAAGTTCTTGTCCAAACATACTTTATTCTCCACTTTTGGATTAAACCAGTATCACTAAAATGTTGTTATTACAGCAGCGATTATGAGTTATGGATTCATTCTGGCCAAAGTGATTTATGTGTTTTTTTCTTCTCTGATTATCAGGTTTTAATGTCTCTCCAGAGACGGCAGAAATAATGAGATCAGATCCAGTCCCCTGCTTCCATCACCTCTGATCCACCCTTATCAGATGTGCATCATGTGGAGCACAGACACAAACCACACATATAGTCATAAAGAACCAGTAATCCTTTGGGGTTAAGCACTTAAAGAGCAATCCCCAGAGCCCTCTGTGTCTCTGTGTTGCTCCACAGCTCTGGCATGTTGATTGACAGCTCTGGAAACTGTTTTACTGTGCTGCTCTTGCAATGAGTGGTCTCCAGAGTCTAGGTAATAACTAGTCTGGAGTGTTGACTAATACGTTTAGCGGTGACTCTCCGTAATCAAATGTGTTCCAGCTGTTTGAGTTCTGATGACAAATTCAGGTTTTCCCAGTTTGCTGAGCTTCCTTGAGAGACAAAGAAGGGATTTCCTCTGAAACAGACAGGCAGTGGCAGCACCAACAAATGGCCTGGTAGTGTTATCAAATAGAAAGTCTGACTAAATATAAACTTATCATCTGCAGTCTGAGCCAGTGCAGAAAAAAGGAGAAAGCAACCGTTGAAACAATGTCCTGAGACAAGGAGAGTAGATTCATATTAAAAGCATAATAAAAGAAG
>JAPZEB010000022.1:30724662-30761619 GCA_029783705.1 Chaetodon striatus | reverse complement strand
CCTAAAACACACACACACACACTCACACACAAACACACACACACACACAGGGAGCTTGGATGTCACAAGACAGGGTTATATGGACAAAAACAAAATCTACCATTTTCTTTAATATCTCTGCAACAATCAGCGAGGCACTGCTGAGTTAACACAGGGCCCACAGAGATGAAAACAATGGCTGGATTCTTCTGGCTTGAAGATGGCTATGGGAAATGGCAGGGATGCCAGGGCTGATAAGTGACCGAGGGGCTCAAGTTACTTCCAGCTGTCTGCAGCCGTGCATGCCTCTGCGGAACGTATGGTTCACGCATAATGCAAACCATTTCATTTGCGTAATGCTCATAAAAAATAAAAAAAAAAGAAATCTGGCGGACATATTAAATAAAGTCAACAGCCTCTCACTTGGGCAGGGTTTTACATCACAGGAAAGAATCTCCAATCCTCGGAAGAGCGCTGCAATGAGTCCTCAGCTGAGAAAACACAGACAGTTGAAGACTGTGACCTTGCAGAGCGATAATGTTAACTGGATCAATAAAACCAGGCGATAGCAGAAAGCCTGGATGCAGCATCTGGATAGAGTCTGGCTCAGGCTTTGTGGACAATTATGGTAGCCACAGAGCTGTGCATAGTAAATAGTGTCCAGGAGGACCTGTTGGCATTGTTGGCTGTGCTTGTTTTTTTTCCCTTAAACTATAAAAGACGGATTTCCATATAGACACAGCAAAAATAAAGAGCATATTTGTCTTCTTGTATTTAAGATGATGGGAAATTAAAGTTAATATAAAAATCAAGCCCGTAAAAGATTAATGATACTTTAATATGGGCTGTATTTTTCTGCTGTAAACCGAGGTACACTGAAAAACTAGCGCCACAATGCATTAGCATCACCTCAATACCAGTGAGGGCCTCTTCCTGTCCATTTGGAAAATATAAGTACATTTTCAAGCTGCTGCACACTCCAAAAGGAGAGTGCTTTTGGCAGGCTTTGAAGTTCTCAGAAATAATGTTCCTTAAAAGCATCCTCTGCAATACAGGAAAACATGAACATGTATTTCTGTCAAGAGGCATGAGCGGGCACTTTTTAGCAACCATGTAAATCCACGCTGGGGGACTCGGACATGTTTGATGTCTTTTAAGCCTGATTAGGTTGCACTCATTAGCTTTTGCGAAGGCAAGACTCATCCACTCATTGTCTTTACTGGAGTCTAAGCAGTTAAAATACAGGGTATAAATGTGTTAATTCACTCTGCATCTTACTGAATTAAATGCTGTAACGATTCTGATTTGATCACATCGAAATAAACACAGTCATTTCATTATGCTGTCTTGTGTTTTTCTGCAACCAAACACTTTCTTGTCTTCAGGAAAAGGATACTACAAAATGCAACAGAACACCAGCGAGAAGGAGAAAGGCAAGGAATCAAACTTTGCAACAAAGTCTTTTATTTTCTCCTCTCTGCACAGTTTAGTGTTTCAGTTACACCCTTTAGGCAGTAAAAGCTGTCATCTAATCATATCCTCACACAGTCTTAAATGCCATATACGCCCATACCAGCCTGGAAAGGAGACCTTTCTGTGGATTAAAACGGATATGAGGTTATTTTTGTGAGATCCATGATTGCATGAGGCACTCCCATCCAGACTTAGTGTGATGACTGAGGAGGTGAGCTAATATGGCACAGTGGTGATGCAAAAATGAGTTGTGTAAATCCATCTGCAGTAGATCCTGCCCTTTGGTTAAAAAGACAAATGTTTAGTTTTTCCGTCTTTTAAATCTGTTGATCCTTCTGTGATGCCTGAAAGAAAGTTGGTACACATTTGGTGTTTATATATCCAGGTCATACGAGGGGAATTTCAGGATGTTTAAAAAATGTATAGACATCGTTGATAATTCAACACTAGTGGCAGATACTGAATGATTTGATACCCTTGAATCTTTTCCTGCAATAAAAACTAGAAAACAATGTGTTTTACAGACTGAAGATGGAGCATCTTATGTGAATAGCAGCATCATAAATTCAAGGCTAAGAGGTCACATCTTTCATAATCGTTCCAGATTTGTTTTTACCATTTTCTTGCACCATCTCCAGAAATTCAAGCTGTACAAAAAAACGAATGGAGACGTTGTGGAGGGCTCTTTGGATTAATGAAAGAACATGACTTGGGTACGCTTCAAAGACAATCAAGTGAGACCTAAATCTCCTGAAGTGAGATAGATGGACGCAGCAGTCGCACATTGTGTGATCTGACATGTCCTCCGCACACTTTAACTAGTATTATTAGAGAGCTTGACAGGGCGGGTTTGGCCCTGGCAAGACATGTTGGACACACTGCAGCAGATCAGAGGGAAGACAAGGGAAATGCTTTAACGCCTCTGGAACAGTGAGGCGAAAACGTGATGAGGAGATGGGAATTACTGCTGAATTAAGCACCACTTTGATTGGAAACTGATTGACCGATGGTTGGCAAAACATGAAAGAATGACCTTGAATTCTCCAAAGCAAGTATGGATTGGCACGCAGCATCTCCCCCTCTCTCCTCCCTCACTGTCTCTCAAACACACACACATAACACCACGCAAACACACACACACCCGTGCACACTCTGGTAAGAGCACACACACCACACGTGGAAGGTGAAACACATACATGGGTATCGACACACACGAGTGCTCCATCTCTGCTTTTCCCCCCACTCTCTTTAGTGAAGAGGGGGGGGGGGTGAACACACTGTCACGTACGACAAGCCAGAGTTGAGAGAGCAACTTCAAAGTAAGGCAGATGCAGGGACAGCACCCACTGAATAAATTTTCTGGCCACCAGTCGATCTGCCCCCAGGCTAAGATTGTGGCTGTTCGCATCTCTCCTGACCCCTCATCAACTCCCAGTTAAAACCAATCCCACTCCAACGAGGCAGTCGTAGAGTAGGGAGGGATACGTAGGAAAATTTAAAGGAGATAAATATCCTCTTCTTTCACGTGTTGCAGGTATGAAGAAATTATTTTTTTTACCAAATACAAAACAGCACAAGAGCAGCTGCTTTAGAGATAAAACCAGCGCATGATGCTCCAAAACAAAACACATAAAAGACACCTGAAAAATCTCAATCAGTAAACATGTATGTGTAATAATTATGTTTTCCATTAAAGCTAAAAGCAATCAATTAGTGTGCTTTATTGTCACGCCTGCATCCATTTTGTAACAATAGGCCTCCTTTTGTTTGTGAAATGGTGGCTTTCTCACTTTGGAATAAAACATTTCTGATACACTGGATTTTTTTTTTTTTTTTACATTTATCACCGAAGTGTTATGTCTCACTGTTCTGTTACAGCTCACTGTGAACAACAGTCTACTTACTGCATGCCAATGGTGCTTAATAGCACACTGCTGAAACTTGTGCGTGTGTGAGAAGTGTCAGTATTTAAGAGATATTCCTGTTCAGCGACTGCTTATGCATGTCATTATTATTTTTTCTGTGTTGACTTGTTTTAATATTTGATTTCTTTATTAATCATTCATAAAGCTATGGTGCATGAGCACTGAATAATTGTAATTACACCTGCTGGGACATGCACAGTCCATTACATCTCTGACATGTGATACATTTAGGGGGAAAAAAATCTGTATTTTCTTCGTTTTTTGTGGGAAAAAAAAACCTAGATTTTAGCTCAGTGTCAGGCTAAAGGGTTGCATCACAAATGTGGATGAACATCTTTTGTGAGCATCATTTGGAGAATGCATTCCCTGCATACTGTAGCCCAGAAAAACAATGATATGTAGCCCTGAGGGCAAATATTCACCTGTGTGTGTGTGTGCAAGCAAGTGCAAACCTGTATCTCTGCGTCTGAAAAACCCCACTATCCATAACCACCCGGCATGCAATTCATAGATGATGCAGTATGCAACTACAGTATATGTTGCTTTTAACTGAATACAAATACACACTCTGAGCGTGCACTCACACACACCCAGGAGGAGTGTGGATCTAATGAGGCCCGTGGAGACACTGCTGAATTGTCAGTCAACCCTCAGCTTGCTGACACGCAGTCGACAACATCAATGACTTCTTTTCTCAAACAGGGGGAAGCCTGTCGAATTGCATCAGAAGTAAAGAGAAGTCTGAGGTCCATTGGACTTGGACTGAGACAGGTGAAGACGGGATGGGGGTAGGAAAATGTTCTAAAAGAGCTTCAGGGACACAAAAGTACCAGCTAACTTCTGTGTTTACACCCAACTTTGCAACTTTGAGAGCAAACATTTCTTTTTCATGCATTTAAAAACACATCTCCAAGTCATGGTTCAGATTTATGTGCAGGTTACTCCACAGGAACGAAGAAAAAAAAAGCTGAAACAACTTCCCTTCTTCCTTCTTCCAAGACTGCTTGCAAAACAGGGCCTCCAATCCTGTTCCTCAAATCAACAATGGGGCCATGTATTACAGCCCAGAGAGAGAGAGAGAGAGAGAGAGAGAGAGAGAGAGAGAGAGAAGTGAGGCTTGTCCTGTCATAGGAGGCCTGCACGTTCAGAGGGGTTGCTGCCTTTCTCTGTCATGCCTACAGTTGTGCCACAATGGGCCCATGCTTATCCCAGGTGTTATTGCGCTTTGTCTTTCCCAGCGTATTGTTTTTAGGACACGCAGACGTGCAATTTACATGGCAGTGTGTAATTATGACTTTCTCACTAAGTCCTGGTCTGTCATTTTCACACAGAGGGAGGCAGTGTGGTCTCTTGCCCCATGGGTGTAGATTTTAGGAGGGGGCAGAGGGGACACACACCCCAAATATATTTAGAGCGTGCGCATTTGTCGAATTGTACAAACAACGTTTACACCATAAATCAAAGCAGAGAATGCACAAATTGATGCATAAATTTCACCTGAATGCACTGAATCGAGTGATTTTTTTTTTTCTGGACCCCCCCCCATTTCATAAGGAACAAAACCTACACTCTTGTCTTTCTCTGGCAATACTACATTGGTATCAGCTGATCACCACATGGTTGAGTGGTGTTGCTCAAGTTTACTTAAACTTCCTATAAGGAAACATAAGTTTTGTTTATTCTTATAACGCAGGCAAAATTGGCGGATTGATCCTTTTAAAAAATGAATTCAGCAATAATAATAATGATAATGATAATAATATAAATAACTGTGTCATTCTGCCGTATGTGTTTGGTTACTGTGTTTCTCCATTTGCAAACCTCCATTATTCCGTTCAAATGCCCTCATTTCACTGCATGCTGTGGTGGCTGTGCGTTGGTGGCTTGAGGGTGAAGAATAGCTGATCTACATGGTGGTGAATGAAGTGTCGGTTTTCAGTGCAAACTCCTCCCCTACGGACGGGCTGCGCTTTTCTTCCACTTGAACAACCAAGTAGTTTTTCAGGGCGCATTCCCCGGCAGCAATGTGGAGGGAAAGGGCGACCACGTCCAGTTGAACATTTTTATACACTTGCATCGGCTTCCATTTCTCTTTGATAAACTTTGCAAGAGAAAAACTGCGAATCGTCTCTTGTTAGGGAGGAAAAAACAAGCGAGTGAGAAGTGAAGAAAACTGCAGCCTGATCGTCTCGTGTTTTTTTTTCTTCAGTTTTTTTTTTTTTAACTCGAGCCATTGTTTTCTCACACATGGATATTAAAGGAGATCATATCGGACGTGTTCCTTGTTCTTGAGTAACCCCGCTCGGTCGCTTGGACTGTAGTTTATGTGGTCCCCGGGCTCTGTAGGAGGAGGAGAGAGAGTCCCATTCCTCAGCAGCACAACAAGGAGACACACACAGGGGCCACAAGTTGTCCACAAGCTGCGAAGGAGACCAAACTTTGCCAAGTTGCTGCGCATCCGGCCGCTGACGCCAAAATATCCTGCGATATTTTCTGTCTCTGTCGCAACTTTAACTGTGGATTATTATCGCGAGGCTCGCCATGGACCACTGGAGCACGTTCAGAGGATGAAAAGGGGCTTTTGAAACATGAACACTTTCTTGTAGTTAGTTTACTACTCCAGTGACTCGTTTGGACTACACTGATCTGATACAAAAAAATACTGCGATTGTTTTTTTTGCGCCTCACCTCGATACGATCTATCCTGCAAAAATGCCACAGCTGAACGGAGGTGGTGGGGATGATTTGGGGGCCAATGATGAGATGATTTCGTTTAAAGACGAAGGGGAGCAGGAGGAAAAGATATCCGAAAATGTGTCAGCGGAAAGGGATTTGGATGATGTGAAATCCTCCTTAGTGAACGAGTCGGAAAACAACAGCAGCTCGTCAGACTCAGAGGTAAGGACACTGCAAATATAAAAAAGCGTCTCACGCTGCCCAGCGTGAAGAGAAATAAGATTTAATACTGTTGAAAGTTTCAATAGTTTCTTCCCCTCCGTGTGTATATTTCTCCCCTTGTCAGCAAGCAGAGAGGCGCCCCCAAACCAGACCAGACTCAGAAAGTTATGAGAAAGCAAGAGACTACTTCAATGAAGGTAAAAAAATATATAAAACAAAACTACTTCATGTGCTACAGCTGGCAATTGTGTCGCTTTTGTGCCTTTATATCAACCCTCACTTTTCTTTCTCCTTGCAGCACTGAGGAGGCAGCAAGATGGTGGCTTTTTTAAGAGTCCTCACTATCCTGGCTACCCGTTTCTCATGATCCCAGACCTTACCAATCCATACCTATCCAACGGTTCTCTGTCTCCGAGTGCACGAACAGTAAGTTCCCCCGTGGTTATGTTACCCCTTACTCCGTTTTCCTCGTTTGCTCGCGCTCTGCAAAAACTTTGGCCGTGCGTAAAAGTTCCTTGTGCACTGCCAGACCGCCATATTCCCTCCGAGTGGCCTCTCAAGGAGTACTAACTACTTCTTTGTTCTTTTTTTGGGGATATAAATTTCTCCCTGCCACCCACCCCCTCGACAAGCCTTGCATTTGACAACTTCTCAATCGGCACAAAGTTCAGACACATTCGTCATTCTTTTTTTTCTTTTATTATTTTTGAATGATTTATGGCAACTCCTTGTCGAAAATATCCTGCAACACCCATGCTGCACGTTGATGATACTTTAAAGTGACCTTGCTTGACTAAACATGATTTTATTTTATGTGCTACCTCTGTTAGTTTCTTGTATTTTGCTTTATAGATGCCAGTATTCTTCAAAAATCTATTTTAGAATTGCAAGATTACCTTTGTTTTTGCACTTGTGTTTTTAAGGAAGGCCTTTCCTCAGTATGCAGTCCAGCAACTATCAGTACTTTCCAACCCCTACAGGCTTTTTGCACACATTCCCTGCAGAAAATATATTTAAAAAAAACCTGTTCCTGAAGTCATATCCTTCAGTAACACAATGTAATACCTTGCTGTGACACACATGGGAGGCATTTCGCTGCAGCGTCTGTGACAGCTGTTGTGCAGGGACTTTTAAAAAGTCTAGATAAGGTTGACAGTCTAAAGTAAGTGTTGTTGATGCAGAGTTCGCAATGATTCATTGACTTGTTGCATCACATCGGTTGTCCACGAAGCTGTTAAGGGCTTTCAGCCAGTACTGGGATTACTGTTGCTTTGGTTTCTCCAGTATAATCCATACATTTCACATATTTAACACGCCTTAACTACAGGCTAATAAAGCATGGAGGCTGTACAGTAATTTCACAGCAGTTAGCAACGCTGTAGACATGACTAATAAAGTCCAAGAAGTAAGTTCATGATGAAAAAACAGTCCACACTAAGGTCAAAGAACATGTCATATGTAGTGACAATGAATGCTGATTTTAAGCAATTTCACCAACACTATTTAGAATGGCAACCTATTAAATGCAATTTAACTATGCAAACTTCCTTGAAATAATCCCTGCTGGAGAGCTGTGTTCCTCTGAGCTCGTCCATCCCCCAATCCATGTCACATCCCCCCCGAAAAACAAGTACTTTCGTTAGGGCCTGGCAGGCATCTGACTGAAAAGGCCCCCCCTTTGCCCCCCCTTCCCTTTTTTCTGTCTCCTTTTCACTGTTTCAGGCCCACTCCCCTCGCCTCCCTCTACCTTCCATTCAATTAGAAAGGCGTTAGTTGACCATTGTTATTCTGAGCAGTCTTGATGGCTTCATTGGAGGTCTCCATTGGTGCTCATTAACTAAATGGCTACTCTGCTCACACTAGGTGATACATACCACTGTGTGTAGATCGTCTATCTCGTTGCTTCTGGCCACCAGAGCTTCGAAGGGATAATGTCAGAGATAAACATGCGGGAATGTAAATGCAGTGTAACATTCTGTGCTTTTTCTGGAGGATTTTAGCAGGAAACTTTGGTGGATGTGTTTGGTATAATTAAGGAGCAAACAGTCTTAAGTAACTGTCTGAATTTTTAGCAGCCCATTATCTAGTCTCTGCTTTGTTTTGTCTTGTGTGTCTTGTATGAAAGCCGCTCACTGTCTTGTGTTTTTGTCCAGGAAAGCAAAGTTGAAAATTAAAAACTGCTGTTCCTGTTACTTGAGGCAAAGTAGCAAATAATTGGAGAGGATTTAAAATTCAGAGGTATAATCCTCCATATTAGAAAGAGAAAAGAATGAGGTCAATGGGACAGAGTGAGCTGACTGTGTCAATCATCAGCGTGGCAGAAAACATGCAGGCAGACAATGGCTGGCATACTTAGCAGATGTCTTAAGGTCCTCCATATTGCCTCTGGCTTAACGCAGTGAATTTGATTGATGAGAGAGGTTCGACTTAGCACCTTTTTAGGCTCGCATTCTGGGGGTTTGGTTTGTTTACACCTGTGGATGAAGTTCAATACAGATGATATTTACCAGCGGCCTGCACCCACGCCTGGCCAACAGCTTAGTTTAACTGAACTCTTCAGCTTCATTTATCAGGCATCATCATTGTATGGAATATGCTGATTTTCTTGTGAGATAAAAAAATTTGCCCACAGGGTAACCTAATTTGTGTTGCCACTTCTCACAAACAATCCCAGCATATTATAGTGTGTGTCTTGGAAAGCCCTGCTGGGACTGACAGATTTGTTTTATAAGTGTGGTGTGGTATGTGGTTGTACTTGTGCTGCATGAGACATATTAAAGTTATGGCTCTCTAACAGATCACGTGATTATTGCCAGCCAACAGACTCCTCTGCAGCTCTTAGTTTCATTGCTTTGAGCAAAATATATATGTGTATTTTTGTAATTACAGATAGAACAGTGAGTGCATGTGTGAGTGAGACATGCTTTTTTACATTTCCTGCATGCATCTATTTACAACTCCCCCTTCCGGTCTGACATCTTTGCGTAATAATAAAGTACTGTAGCAGTGTAATGCATATGTATTCCGCACAAATCAGCATTTAAGAGAACACACTGCTCAGTAATAGATACGAGATGTTGCTCAAGAATCATCGTGCAGTGATTTCACTCGGCAGTGTGCAGAACGATGAAGGATTTGAGGCCCGAACTTTTAAATTTGGATGTGGCAACCCTATCATGAGCAATGAGAGACAGGCCTACATGGGATCAGCACAGAGTTCCCCTGAGGGCCAAGCATAACTGATTTAAAGCCTGCTCAGAGCTGACATTCTGCTGTAATCCACTGAGAGCTGAGGAGGGAGGTTTTTTATGTTTGCAGAGATGTTCCACCAGACTTCTGCCTGCTGTGGTGTGCCGGGCCCAGAGAGAGTTCTCTTTTTTTTCCCTTCCTACCAAGTCAGTCCGACAAATCCAGCTTATTGTTTGTCAATTCATTGATGTGATTATCGCCACATTGTTCCCGTAGTGACAGACTAGTGCCAGATTTAATTGGTGAGCACACACTCTGCTTTGACGCCACCTCTTGTCAGCCTCATCAGCACTTTTAGATAACTCTGCTAGTACATCATCATCATCACCAAAGAGCGAAATGCCTCTTGTGTGTGAGAGGTGGCACGTATGCGAGAGCGAGGTTAGCCGCTCGAATATATCTTCATCAAATGCGCAGCAGGACACTCCAACTCCCGAGCATGATTGTTGAATAGAAAATTGTTTGAGATTGAGATATGAATGGAGAGCTTGTATAAGTCTGAACATGTCGGTGGCTACGATTGCATGCCTCTCTGACTTCTTTTTTTTTCTCCCTCCGTTTTTTCTGCTGCTTTTGGTGCTTAAAAATGTGCAGACAAAGAAAAAGTCAACACAGACATTGTCCCACTGAATAAAAGGGCCTCTCCCTGCATAAGCAAACGCTGTTTGTGTGGAGGTGTCTTTTCATCAGGTGGCTCACTTGGCATTTCGCTCACCTTGCTTGCATACGTGAATGTGCACACATGCATCCATGCGTGCTGCACGTTTGTGTGTGTAAGGTCTGTGAGTGTCGGGGGTTGATGGAGAGGAGGGGTGGGGAGGGGTGTTCAGGTGAGGCTCTGTGGATACTTTGCAACAGAGGGAACAGTGTACAGGGCTCACATTCTGACAACCCTCAGTGTTGTGTTCCTGAATGTTAGCGCGGCAAATATTTTTTCAACCAAGCACTGTGTCAACAGAGCTAACATTTTTGACTGGGTTTATAGTTTTTAAAAGATTTTTCCTTCAAAGGCAAACACATCTACATCAATTTAGTGGCACTGTTCAATTAAAAACAGATCGCGAGCAACCGCAGAAATGCCATCGCTGGCTGAGAGCTCTCGCCTGGAGTGATTCATTCTGATAATAAACTCAGTGCTAGGGCTTGAGGAAATTAAATTAAATTTGGCAAAATAATAAATGTTTTTGAAATATTAGATTCATCATGATTTAGTTTGAGAAGGGGGAGGGATGTTTGGACTGATGTTTGCACTTTTGCATTTTAAAATAGAAGCATTTTAATTGATCACAGTTGAAACTGTTTCGTATCTCAACAACTGTGTGTCTCAGCAATTACTTTTATGTTACACAGGGGTAATCAAGGTCAGGCCTAATTAGAGCAACACAAAGCAAAGCAGTTTATAGTGCGATTGTATAGCCAGCACATTTTACAAATATTCTACTTTACATGTCTTTACATGTACAAATTCACGCAGTGTGTAACAGACATTGACATCAGTAGGTGTCAGACTAGAGAGAAATACTTCTGTAATCTGTAGCTTCACATACAGCCCTTCTTATAGAGTCTTACAGGATCATGCGTTCAGTTTTCAGACTGTTGATGCTCATGCTGACTTCCTAACATCACTTGTATAGAACTGTGTGAAATGGTGTCAGTCCTGGTCTGTATCCTTCCCTCTTTGGTCTCTGTGGAAAGCATGAGCTGGCGTCAATTCCTCCCACTACCCCATAGCCTGCTAGTTCACTACCTAAACCCACCCACCCGCCCGCCTGACATTAGAAATTCTGTTTATAGCGCTCTCTGGCTTCTCGAGCGCGGGGCCCATCAGGAGCATCTCAGCACCCTTTGAGGAAAGGATAACCAACATCTCCCCTCTCCAGCCGCAGACTCCCCATGTTCAGTGACATCAATGAATCCCTTTGATGTGCCAAGATGAATATGTGTGCAAATGTGTTTTTATCAATTAATGTGTTTTTCTCATTCGCTGTGTTTGGCTGGAGCTGCTCCGCGGTTTGGTACATTGCTTTTTTCCTGTTAAAAAATTTGGGCAAACTTGTGTTTGAGTTGAGAGGGTTTTTTGCCAAAGGTGAACATCTCTAACAACCAGAGTTCACACCAAAAATCTCTTTATAGCTTTGAAGCACTTTAAAGATGTGATGTTGACCACGTCTGTTCGACATCAAAACAACAACAAAAAAGCTGCTGTAGAGTTAGATATTAAAGCCTTTCAGTAAACATAAAATCTCTAGCTGCTTATTGAGGAAGCTGCTGGTCATGTCTACACGTGTTTGGTTTACGCTTTCAAACAATTGCAGTCCTTGTGTAGGGGACGGTCACCGCTTGGTTGAGCTATTATGAGACCCAGAGACAGAAGAGTTGAGCTTGGAGCAGTGGAAATACAAAGCTTGCTATCTGCAGTCCTCCACAGCTGCTAATTATCAAAAAAGTTTTTGCCATGAATTGAAGCTCTGGGAGATGAAGATGTGGGAGGTGGAGACATGTATCATGTGTCATGTGAATACCAGCTTAGTCATGTCTGTTCTGTGGTCTTAACCTGGAGCCCTCTTGCAAGGGGGGGGGGGAGGGTTGAGGGTGGGCCCCTGGATTTATCAGAAAGGTGGCCAGACTCACTCCCAAGTGACCACAGTCCTGAAACTATGTGTCCTGAAACAATTTTGGATCGTGGATACATTTTTAAACTGATTTATCAAGTAAAGTCACCTTAAATCCAAACATGAGCTCTTTGCAGCTTCTGCATTGAACATGTTTTGGTTGATATTCAGTTAGTCGGACTTAATACGTGATCTGAAGCCATCATGGCTGCAACCACTGATTGTTTTCACAATCCAGTCATTTTGATAATTCATGATTTAATCATTTGGGCTGTAAAATTCCAGAAAGTAGTAAAAAACAATTGTTATAATGTCCCAGAGCCCGAGGTTATTTTTAAGACCAACAGTTTATTGTCAAATATGATAAAGTAAAAACATCCAATAGTCACAGTTGAGAATCAGTGGAAATTCTGGGAATGTTTGCACGAAAAATGACTGCAACTATTAACTGATAAACAAGGGCTGGGTATAAGTACTAGATCCCTTCACTGAAATAACCCAGTACCAAGTGGTATCAGAACTTCCCCAGTCAAGTGATAATCTGCATTTAATTGTTTTTGTACCCGGATCTTGAAAAAATGACTGTTTATATGAGTTTGCTTGCAGCCAATTACTGCAAGCATTCTTCGATTTAATGTTTCATATGATTGGCCCACTACTGCAGCAGCCACAACCCATATAGTCTGTGATGTGGTGAAAGAAAGGTATTAAATGAAGTACTCTGTTTGTATGGTATCATTTTAAAGGTCCAGTGTGTAGGATTTAGTGGCATCTAGCGGTGAGGTTGCAGATCGCAGTCATCTGAAACTTCTGTGTGCCATGTGTGTTGGAGAACTACCTAGGCCAATGCGAAAACAAGAATGGTCCTATCTAGAGCCAGCCTTTGTTTTGTCCACTCTGGGCTACTGTAGAACAACATGGCTGACGTCATGGATGAGGAACCCCTTTGTATCTAGATATAAACTACTCATTCTAAGGTAACAAAAACACAAGAATTCTTGTTTTCAGGTGATTATACACCACTGAAAACATAGTAATGAATGTTATTCTGCCAGTAGATGCCCCTAAATCCTGCACACTGGACCTTTAAAGGCACTGTTATTGTATTTTTTTATTGACACCCAGCCCTACTGATAATCAAAGTAGATGCAGATTCATTTTCTGTTGATCATTTTATCAGTGGACTGTTGTTTCAACTACGGAAAGCATAATTTGATTGAACCCTTCAGATTAGCTGATAGTGAAAACAATCCTTACTTGCAGTCATACTTGTATCTAACTGATAGACAAGGGGGGTGGGGGAAGGCAGTACGCTGTGCTTCTGGACTGTCCCATATAAGTGTATGTGGCCCTCTCATAGCCATAACCACTACTGTTTAGCTCACATAAAGAAATGTTTTCCCTCTGTAATTGTACCTTAAACGCTTCACTCCATGCTAATAAAACGTGATTGTACAGCAGGAAGAAAACGAAAAAGCTCTAAACAGGGTTTCATCAGTCTGGTATTCCAAGCAGCTGTTTTCAGTTTAAGCACTGCAGGCAGCAAGAGAGAGGGAGAGAGAGAGAGGGAGAGAAGGCAGGAGGAGAGATTGTTGATGAGATGTGGTGGTGGGAGCATAAACTGGGGCAGATACGGGTCCTGCTATTCCTTTGCCTGTTATCCCGAGGTGGGCCGGCTTCCAGACCTTGAGGCACTCACTTATCTGAGGGATTCTGTCTCCCACAGAGCGCAGTTTCTCCACCGTCAACCACAATGCTTCACCATTCCCTTACAGTCAAGGCCCAATCAGCAAACAGCAGGAGGCTATCAGATCCTGCACATGTTGCATCAGTACTACTAAGATTTGTATCGGGCTTCGCTTCAGTTCACGTAGAAATGTGTTCTCGCTGTGCCGCGTCTGTTAAAGGCCATGTCATACAGTATGTGCGTAGTATCAGTGAGGTTGTAGTGGTCATACTAAATTAAGAAGTGGATGGATATCCGTCCAGGATGAGGTTAGTTGACAGCGAGCAGAGCAGCTGTTCTTCTTGTTGAAGTTATAAATCAGTTTGGCTGCTTCCCACTGAGTTTGTCCCTGTAATGGTGGAGCAAGTTTGGCCTGCCGGAGCAGCTCGCGTCCCCTGACGGACACATGTCACGTCAACACATTGCACCTGCGTACACGTGCAACCTACAGACATTAAGCAGATTATAGCTGATTTGGTTTAGCTTTAATTCATGTAAATTATTACCTACTGATTCTCTTTTATTTACTATATATCACTGTGTGGATCTGTCTCTCATTTGATACCTATGTATAAATAAAGATTAAAACTTGCATATGCTATAAACTTAGAGCTGTAACTGATGATGTAACTGAGAGACTGACGTGCCATCTGTAATCTGAATTTAGCTCTGGCTCTAAAAACACAAGTAGAGTATGTAATGGATAGTATGTTTGACTACATAAATCTTAAATGGAGCCACAGGGAATTTTCCATGTTTTAATACTTTTACATAAGTGGGACATGTACTACTATGCGGTTACTTTTACTACCTTTGTCTTGAATATAAGGGGAAAAGATGAGCCAAAGTATTACAAGTAGTAATGGGAGCAAAACCAGAGTTATTTTAGCTGTGATTGACAGCCATATTTGCTCTTGTTAAATTATATGGAATATTATATTATATGGAATTAAATCTGTTTTTGATTCTCTAAAGGTTGAGGTGAGGTAAAAAATATCTTTGGTTAGAGATAATTAGGTAATATAATGTCACACACATAAGTACTGTTTTCCCATGAGATCAGTTTGCTCGTCCTAATATTGATAAAAACGTAACCTTTGGGTGCCCCTTGCTTCCCCCAGCTACCCTCGTAAACCAATTGTACTTGTTAAGAAGTCACAATGTTCTGCGGAGCAACAAATTCGATTAAAGCGCGGCAGAGGCGCAAGTCATCTAAACTGTGTAGCCTCCTTATCTGCACCCAGACTTGTGGATCCTGTTAGAATAAACAGCAGAAGCAGCAGAAACGTCTGATATTTGTTCAGTTTGGCCTCGGCCGAAGAATATGACTCTTTCCTGACCTTATCTGCTCAATTTAAAATGATGAGGTAATGATTAGTTATGAGTAATGGCTGTTGTCGAGGGTCTTGTGCTCCTCGGACATAAGTAGTGATGGAGGGATTCCCCCTTGTGCCTGCCTCAGATGATCAACATGATTAGATGTCCTTGCTCTGTGACTATATCAGGTTTGTCTCTGTTTCTATAAAATGTGCGTTAGCATGAGGTGAATCTTATATTGAACGATAACGATAGGGTGTTGGATGGCCACTCCTCATCCTCTGCTGACATAATCCCTCATCCATTTACATGGCTGTATACTAAATCCCTACAAATGTGACTGACTTATTTGCCTCAAATTTAGAGTAGCTACATTAGAAAAAAAAAAAGATCTAATCAGCCCTATATGACATGGAGTAGGCCAAGGAGCCCTTTTGTTTGATTTGTACATGGGTTGGAGGGGTTGGCTATTGGAAATCCCTGAAGCAGGCTTTAGGGGCAGGTCTGATTCTCGTGTGAAATGGGAAGGCTCTATAGCTCTCGGCTGACTTGACTGGGGCTGTATGGGTGTGTTGGCAGGGGGAGCGCCGGTCATGAATAGGGTCTTTGACTACCTCAGACTTGCCCTGAAAGGCAGGACAAAGACCCTAGGGCAACGGCTTAGAGCCTCACAGCTGAGCTACAGAATGCTTGGCCCAGTCTTCCTCCCTCCTTGCCTGATTTAAATACTACAGTGGCTTTCAGCATTCTGGCGACGGAGGCCCGCATTCACCGCAGCACATTTACCATCAACTTTTCTCTCTGTTTTTGTTTACAGTATACTAATGCCAGGGCTGTTTACGTAATCCATTGTATAGAATCCATCAGAGGTGCTGGTGAATATGCATCAGTGACTCTCTTAAAACCGCCTGAAGATTAGCTTCATGTTGTTCGTATTAAGCAGAATTTATTTGGATACAGACTAACTGCTGGCATATGTGTGTATCACCGCTAATCACAACTCTACCCGGAGTCGTTAATTATGGAACTTTTTTTTCTGCTTATCTTCGTGCAAGATGGAGATGTTGGCGAGTAAACAAGACGAAACTGGGTGCACACCTCTAATTGTCTTTGACGGATCCACGGGACTCGTCAGCGTTCGAGATTTTGCACGGGCAAGAATAAAAAGCCATAAATCTTTTCTGCAGAGTTAATGGGGTTATTTGAGTCCTGTCCAGACACTCTCTCCCCACAGAGTGTCTAGTTTCAGATGTCACTCAGAGCTTTGTTTGCCCCCCAGGGTGAAGGGTTAGAGGTCAAGGTTCAGGGCCAGTTGGCTGAGTGGCCACAAAAGCCCAGGCTTCCCCTCAGCACATCCGATCCCTTCTTCCACACCAGGCTGTAGCCACAATGAAGGGATCAGTTTGCAACATTTGTCTTTTCTTATTATAACCTAAAATTCATTTTCGCTCATGTGGAGAGTGTAATTAGAAGGTTATAGTTCACAGTTTCACAATGAGGTCATAAAACTGTCTTAGGTTTACGGCTTGAAACTTTAATTGTTTCTCAGTGGAAACTTGAGTAATTATTCAGTTACAGTTTTGTTGCATTTACTGTCCTGCTACTGTGTAAGCCCACTATTACCATAGAACACATCCCGTAATTGGTCCTTGCATGGTTTGGGAATTTAGATTTCTGCACAAACCTTCTTATTCGCTCTTTCTCTGTCGACTTTAACAAACAAGAATGGCACCTCAGCAAAATCTCACACCAAAAAAAAGTTCTCAGTTTCTTTGTTCCAAACACCTCAGAAAGTTTGCAAACCCACAACCTCACCCGCATCAGCCCCCACCCACAAACTCAACTTTTCTCCCTGCTCCACCACCACCTCCTCCACCACCACCACCCAAACATGTCCTCCAGCCAGGTTTATTATGCCGTTTCACGCAGACCAAAATTGCAGCTGCATGGAGAACAATCTGGAGCACATTAGCTCAGGCGCTGTGATTTATAAATTGTTTCTCAGGCCATAAATCCCTGCTGTAATTGTGCACAAGCACCCCTCTCTTTCTCCAGTCACTCCCCCTTTCTCTCTTTTTCTCCTTCTCCCTCCGTCTCTCTGTCCTCTCTCTCTCTCTCTCTGAGCAGCTTACAGTTCTTGGGTTAACACTAATTGTTTGCAGAAGTGTGCAGTTTGGATTGAGTGGAAGTTTGTTGCATTGTGGCACAGATTTGGGGTTCGCAGAAACAGCTCTTCATGAAAGATAAACTTTCCTACTTTCTTTTTTATGCTGTTCGTAAACCTCTTGTGTCACGTGGTGTGTGCTTAACGTCCAAAATGGGATGTGAGCATTTTGTCTTCAGCTCCATGTTACTGTGGTTCATGCTCTGCATTCCTGAATACTGTGTAATTGTAAGGGGCCTCTCCTAAACTCTGTCCCTGGGAATTTGATATTTGCAGCAGCCCCTGATCGTAATCACCTTGCCGTTCTCATTAGATTGTATTGAAACTGAAAGATAGCAGCAGCTGTACATATATATATTGTTTTAAATAGCATGTCCAACCTTGAGTTCTCAGTGGTCTGGTTAATGTTACGTAGACATTTTTCTGCAACTTTGAAAACTCTAGCAGCTCATATAAATCAATGTTAGTTCCCCTCAAACATGTGTCTTGACAAAATGTGTAAAAAGTAATTTATTCAATATTGACAGAGCAAAAAAATCTAGGGCAGTTCGTTGCTTAATGTTTCTACTCCATTGTTTTGCTTTCAAGAGACCTGATGAACCTTGAAGAGGTAGGGGACCTCATGACCCAACCTCATCCCGCCTTGTGACTTCTCTAAAGGCTTTTTCTCCAACACTGAAAACCTATACATTCTTACTGGAAAATTTATTCTTTACAAAGTTTCAGACATGTAAGAGGATCCCTGGATGTGAACGTGCATCGGAATTTACAGCCAAAGCTATCACTAGATCATGATTTAGCACTCAATATCACTATGCACGCAGCGTGATGAAAATGAAGCCTGTAGATTGCAGGGGAATGACTTTTACAAATGTTTTAAGGTATAAAAATGCCCTGGCGACGTTCCAGACCTCCCTGCAGCCTGCTGACAATACGCATAACTAATCCTGGGGAATGTCATGGTAGTAAGTTGGGTGCTTTGTGGCACACTGTGGATGTTTGAAACTACTTTACAATATATTTTTTTCTTATGATATAATTAGATCTTGTGTAACAGACCAAGCATTATATGTCAAATGAGATTATACTCTATCCAGATAATATTATTTATGTTGTATATCTGATTTAGCCTGTTAGATTTTGAAAAATGGCAGATTAGAGAATTTTTAGATATTGCAATATCTCTTTAAATGTATTTAAAATTTTACATACATGATGTAGGTTTAATTTCTAACAATCGGTGTCTGTCTCCCTGTGCGACAGGAGCAGGCGTCGAGGCATACCTGTGGATCGCAAATGTGTCTGCGTGTTTGAGTAGGACAGAGTTGGTGGGGGGAGGGCAGGCGGCGGGGCAGGCGGAGAGGAGACGGGAGAGTGGAGTGAGTGGAGTTAGCGGTGGGGTGATAGGGATGTCAGGTAGTAAAAAGTGAGATGAGGCAGGGCCCAGGAGTCTGCGGGGCCTGGAGATTTGCGCCTGCACTCGGAGAGCAAACACAGGAGGCATCTGCAGGCAGCTGTGTGTGTGTATGTGTGTGTGTGCGTGTGTAAGAGGGTGGGGGGGATGGGCTGCTGCTGCTGCTCAGGACAGGGGGTGGGGGTGTGGAGCTGGGTGGTGGTGTTGGGTGGTGGTGAAGAGAGAGAGAGGAGGGGTGGGGTGGGGGGGTGGACTTGCAGAGTGAACACAATCAGCCCTCTGTTTTCATAAGACTTGTGGTATGTGAGAGCAGAAACAAATGTGTTTAATTTAGGCCCTTTTTTCTCTCTCTCTTGCCTTTTCCACTACACCCACTTATGCCCACCTCAGGCTTTCAAAACTGACTTTTTTCCCCTTCAAGATGCCTCGTTGCCTCCCCTGCCACTGTCAGCTGCTCTTAGGAAGTTTTTAAAAAAGAAACAATCACCCACTGTGCCCTGTCAGAAACAAAAAACAAAACTTTCAGACACACTTTTAGCAGAGGTGCTCAAATTTACTCTTTCGTGGGGGTAAATATTTATCTGCAGTTTCTGGAAAAAGAAGAGAAAAAGATTATTTTTATGTCTTTGCCGAGAGTTTGGAGTGATTACTGCGCTGTGGTATTTGCCCTGTTCGGTGTGTGAGGGGTGCATGCTGGATTATTGCCTCCTAAATGCCTTGGCAGGAAACGCTGTATTATATTGGTAACCCATGCTGTCTCCAGTCAATTTGTGCTTGGTCATAAATGAACAATTCAGGTCTCACTTGTGTGTCATTGGCGTAGACTTGCACACACACCTACACTCAGACGCACACACACGCGTTGTTTCATTTCTAAGTCGAGCTTTACTGTAAACATCCAGCCAACCACTGGTAACCACCTCGTGTTCTGGAGTTAATTATACAGACGTTTACGGCTGTGAATTTCAATGAAACGAGGCTACTCCCCAAACAATAAAAAGTTGTGTTCCTGCATGACTGGACAAACAATGCCACAGGACATGGAAAAGGACGACGTTTTTGACATTCGAGGTGTAGCCTGTCCTGACATCAGATCACACTGACATTAAGCGGAGCAGTGTATGACAATTGAAAGCAGATCTCCCAGGTACGGGAAACCACATAACTGACTGCACATAATTGACTTGAATAGCTTCGCGCCCTCCTCTCTGTCTTTATGAGATGGCCTTGCTCTTACCAGATGCATAATTATTTTCTTGTGTGTCTAATTATACAGTGAGTTTTATATGAGCTGCTGTTACAGAATTACTCACTTATTCCTAAGTTTAACCTCAGCGAGACTGGACTGCTGCACGTCTGATTCAAAGTACCTGAGAGTCAATGAGACAGAGTAAGAACAATGGCGGCTTCATTTAATGACTCATATGAACTCTAATGCTGTGGATACAGGAAGCAATAACTCAGGATCATGTCATGCAAAAGGAAAAAAAAAGCCTGATACAAATAATTGCTTGAGTTGCAAAAATGCAAACTCCTGCTGAAGTCGCAGCTCACTCACTGGGGCAGAATGTTAAAGAAGCTCTTAAGGGGGGTTTATCTTGGCCTTGTATTCTGTTAATGCTGTTTTATTACTGAAACAGCAGTAAATTCACTCCCAGGACTTTTCAAATAAAACAAGTTTGCTGGCCAGCTTGGCCTTGTGCAGAATATGCATGAGACAGTCATGTGACACCATTGCTCACTGACTTTTTAAAAAGTAAATCTTGGAAATTCTTTGCAGAAAATGAGAATATTACACTTTGAATGTGGCACAAACTACTACAACAGATTTTTCTTCTTCTGATTCTGTGTTAATAAATTACCCACGCACAGTTTCTTCTTAGCATCCTCTTACGGGCTGCTCAAATTCTATGCGTACTCCATGTAGATGTGGTTGGAGTTGCAGGCAGAGTGTGTAACCATCTTGGAAATCTTGGAAAAACCTTGTCGCTGTGTTGTTGGGACCTCCCTCGCGCTGCCTCCCCTCTTCACTCTCCTCTCTCCCTCTTTGCACTAATAGTTCTTTTGTGTACAAGAGCATGTTAAGAGGCCAATGAGCCTGGCCTTAATAGGCCACGTTGCCATAGAAACCGCAGCACTCTGGATGTCTGACCTTTGACCCAGTTTTTTTTGCTGGCTGTGAATAAGAGTGCAGGACGACCAACCGGGTCACAATGGAGGCCCGGCGAACTGAGGGAGTGCCCCTGTCATAGTCACTTAACTTCATTCCTCTATGGGCTAATGGACACTTCAAATGTGGTAGCCATTAGCTGTGTGCTATCTTCACTGCAAGACCACAGGCTTCTCAGGGTTAATAAAATGTACAGAGACGCGGCTGTATGTTTAATTCAAGCGATGAGATGAAAAATGGACAGAAGTGGCTCTTATAGATTTTTTAAGGGATGTAACTGATTTTTAAAGAGCATCCCCACTAATAAAGTGGTTCAGACATCCAGGTAGTCTGTTTGGATGACTAATATCTCCACCGATTACAGCCACAGCAAAATATATTTATTGTTTTTTTTCTCTTTGTACCTTCCTTTAAGATAACTTTAATTAATAACTTCCTCCCTGACTAATCTACTTACTTCATAGTGGACTGGATAATAGGACATGGTCCCCATTCAGAAAAATTTGCAGTGGCCCAGTAGTGCATTGTGGGTCTGACCAGCTGAGCTGCTTGTCGTTTCCCCATCAATTACACACTAATTAGCACAATGACTGCCGAGGTTTGCTTAAGAATTGTCAATGTAATTGCCTCTAATGTTGGTAAACAATGAGCCTTAATGCAAACTCTGAGACAAGGCGGGGGCTCCTTATCACACTGTCTTTGTCACCGAGTCTTTAATTGTGTTTCGTGCATAGATCAGGTTTAGGTGTCAATGGCCCCCGCATGAGCAGGTGATATCAGCAGAGCAAACCAGGGAGGGACTGTTGTGTAGGGGGCCTGACAGGGCCATTGTCTGAAGTTGCTGTTCATATGGGCAGGGGACGGTAATTAACACCTCAGCCAAACAGCAAGCTGTGCGGCCCATTTGTTTTCTGTTGGGGGGTAAAAGAAAACAATGGGGAGGGGTTCTCCACACAGTAGGTGATTGACATTATCTGCTGGAGCGATCCGTGGAGGCATTCCTGCTGCTCCGCTATTCAACACAAGTTAAGCGAAGCCATTTCACAAGCGTCTGAGCTGCCACTTTATACATATTCATTCTTTTATTTGTTGTTTGACTTTGTCTGATTGTCTGCTCTTGACTTAGTTAATGCAATTCAGGATAAGCTGCAGTTACAAATAATCTACTATCTACTTTAGATAGTGTTAGTTAACAGGCATATCTGCTGTTTTCCAGAAATAAAATGTTTTAGTAATAATTATAATTTGCACATTTTGTAGAATTACAAACAAATTCTGCGTGTATATTATTTTTGACTTTACTTTTTGACAGTCATTATGACTTCTCACTGCAGCCCTGAAGTGGGCAGACAGTAGCTAGCAAAGTTTGGGATTTTTTTTCTGTCCCTTTGGCAGAGTGTCTGACTTAGTTTGACAGCAAATGTCCAGACATCTGTCTCTTCTCCGTGCTCTGATGTTGGCCTGCAGTATGGCACCACACACTTCAGAGATGACAAAGACTCTTGGCTGTGTTTTCCTTCGCTCTGTGAGAGCGATGTAACAATTAGAACCCAGCTCTGGCAGGCCACATGCCCCAGAGCATATGTTGCATTCTCTCTGTTCAAAAAACCAAAGGGCTCCAGTGTAGCTTTTTGGAAAATTTCAGTGGCATCATTGCCACCTTTGTCGCATCTGGGTCCTGTAAAAGTAGCACATTCTACTGATGTCTATTCTAAGCGTTGGAGGCAGCAGGGAAGGCTGGAAGACAATTAGAGAGCTATGAAAATGGATCAACTAAACTTTACTTTAGTTACACATTTCTTTCAGTAGTCTGTCCGAGTCTGTTTACCAGAGCTTCCAGCTCCCATGCTGAAACAGACATTGCTATGGGCCCCAGCCATATGTCTGTATTTGTCTCTAATAAAATAAGGGCATGTGTAAAGCATCACTAATGTCCTGCAGTTACATTGATGTTGATGCATCTCCTGTTTTAATCTTTTACAAACATTTAATATCACTTAAAACATGTCAAAACTATTTGAATCATCCATTTTAAGTGCTGGCTCTCGTTCAGCTGTCCTAACTTTTTTTTCTTCTTACACTTCCCTTGTGGGTTTTTTTTCTCACTGTAACACTGAGAAAGTTTTTGCTGAGCAGCATGGCCCACAATTCCTCGCCTTTTGTTTCCGGAACACCCTCCCTCTCTCCCTCTCATGTGTTAGTGTGAGTGGTGTGCTGCTGTAGTCTGGACTGGAGCTAATGTGACAGTGTGCGGCTGGCATTTACCTGGCTGGATGTTTCAGGGAGTGTGTGAACAGTTGCTCCATAGGGCACGCTGGCAATTAAAAGAAAAGTAGGCGCTCAGGAAAAAAAAAGTGCCTGGGGGCATGTTCCTCAGTCCTGGCAGAAGCTGTCAAATAAGGGATGGATTGGGTGGGAGAGCCGGGGTGGGCACGGCCGGGCAAGACCAAACGCTCACAATAGCGCTCGTTTCATTTGTGGAAGGACTCATGATTGACATAGATTAGACAGAGAAAACTGCATTGTTTTGGATTTTCTCTCCGGAGAGCAGCATTCATTAGGCGCCATGCACACAGCAGAGTAAAGTTTCAATAGGGAGCTAGCAGCCTCTAAAAGCAACTGCCTCCTGACAGTTGTATGGACTTGGGCCCATTAGTTGGAACCTACGATTCAGCCTTGAGCAGTATAGTGAAAATGAAGAGGGCTGATGTCAACTCCAAGAATTTCCCCCCTTTTCGAAGGGAAAAAGGGTCCCCTTCCCCCTGCCTCGGTGCTCTGTTGGACCACAGCTGTCAGGAAACAATACCCTCTGCCTGCTCCGACAAACTCATTCCTGAAAATGTTTTTTTTTCTCTCCCTCCTCTCCCTTTTCCCCCTCCTGCTATAATGTCTTTTCCATTTTTAACCCACAGCCATCCAAGCTTCCTTCCTCCTTACAAACCCTGAGTGATGAATGAAGTTTTAAAAATCAGAACCTGAATGCATGACTCCTCCAGTTTGCTTGTTTGTCATCATTTATCCTGCAACAACTTTTGAAAAGCGGACAAAGCTTTGCATATATTCTTTAACTGCTGTCGTCAGTCATTTCTTAAACGTCAGATACTATTTCGTGTCTCTTCCATTCATCTGATGTTTGCTCTGGGTGGAGGAATTCATATGGACAGTGCTGTGAAAATACAAATGATAGTATGCATTGTAGAGTAATAACACAGGATGCATGGTGAGATTGTATAATCACCACTTACAGACAGAATTTATAACCCGTAATACGCTCCCGTGCCCAAAAGGCAACTTCAGTAATGTTCTACGATACCTCTATGTCTCTGCACTACATGGGTCTGGATGAGCAAAACATAACCTATAATATAAAACCCTTTTAATTAATTTGAAATTGTACCAGAGAGAAAATCCACATGCATGACAAGCTGCTGTGTCCGGTATTTAAACTGATTCATAAACCAGATGGTTGAGCCGTGCTTTTGGAGCTCTGGCTTCATGCTATCTCCATCGCTGGAGGACAAAAAAAAAAGCTTGTTGTATGAGGCTGTAAATCATAAAAACCTCTCCTCCAGTACACACAGCTCTTACTGCGTGGCACAGCGGCAAAGGGACGGGCAATACGGTGGTGGAAGTCTTTGTGACGTGAGAGAAAAAAAAAGAGCAAACACTTACACAACCTCCTCATGATAACTTTGGTACATGTGTGAAAAGTCGTGATACTGAAAGGAGGAGGGACTATGTTTGGGGTCAAAAGGCCAAACCAATGGAGTTAGCTTGGAGTCTGAGGCTCAACCATTCGCTGCTCTAGACGGGGCTTCCTTCCAGCTGTCTCTTCCCACCCGCTCAGCGATGGGCGCCCACAGCTGGCCTCTTGTTTTTCCTTGACAAACGGCAATTTCACAGTCCTCCACCAGTCCGCTGTGTTCACATCGCTCTCCCTGCTCTCCCCCATGCCAAAACTCACTGTCTGACTCCAGCAGCGATGTGGGTCTGGTACAGGTGTCTGCTGGAGATCTCTGCGGGCTTGACACCATTCATACCACTTTTGCACGCCTCAGTCCCTACGGTTCACTAAAAGTAAATATTAGAGTTGTTTTTTTTGCAAAACAGAGCATTGGATTTAGCCTTTTGGTCTCTTTATCGTGGCTATTTTTGAATGCATTTTGTTTTTATTACTGTGCATGTTTCTTCCCTGCAGTGTGTCTGCTTCTGTTTTGTAATTCTGCTCCTTTTGTGTCACCTGCAGTACCTGCAGATGAAATGGCCTCTCTTGGACGTCCCTGGATCTGCAGGACTAAAAGACTCCCGTTCTCCAACACCGGGGCATTTAGTAAGTACTTACACTCAAAACAAAACAAAAATTTGATTATGAAGAGATCAAGCCTAAATCATCAGAATGATTCCAAGTAAACCAGAGAAATTGCTTTTGGCCAAAAAGCAATGTGATGGCTTGGAGGAAAAAAAGACAAATTTCACACACAGAATAACTGAATGAACACCAGCAGTGTCCCACTACTATCCCTCCCTTATTTTGTGGCACTAATAAGATGTTTCCTCCGGGGCTACATCCTACGGGACATTAACTTAATTATCAGACAAATCGTGTCAGCTGATTCGGGGAATCAGTTCACTGCGAATCAATCTTTAATCAAACTATCACCATAATGTGATTATTCACAATAATGAAGTTACAGTGGGTATGTAAATCTACTGGTTCCCATCCGTCCCATCTACAGTCACCCCCCCCCCGCACAACCCCTCCACAGCACTCGCCCGCAGGCCAACTGCTGTACAGTCTGTCTGCCTTTACCTCAATAACTCAGTCTCCACCATAAATCTCTCAGCTTCGAACCACCTTGCCATTCTTGAACTTTCCCACACAGGTGTGAACTAGTCATCATGGTGTCACACTCTGGTTAGACAATGCGGGGCCTCAGCAGACCTGTTTGGTGTGTGGCTTTGCTGAGGGATGTGTGTTTGGGACTGAAAACATTAGATAACGCGAGCATCTATCTGGCACCTGCTTGATCGTATCAGGGTGTTTTCTGGTTCGGGAAGTCATGTTAAGCAGTGCGTGGAGCAGAAAGTCACTGTCACTACACTTTGGTAAATACAGCCGCTGTGACGAAGCCCCTTGACCTCACATATCCTGGCTAGACGACGTGCTTGCTGAGTTTGTGGTTGACTCGCTGGATCCCATAATCGCAGCGATGCACATGACAAAGTCCTCATTGAGGGCAAGTCAATGGGAAACTGTTGTGAGTTTGCTCATGGGAATCCAGGACTGACTTAAGTCTCAATAGAAACCAATTACATATTTTATCAGAATAAATGCTGACCTGTCAGTGACCCTGTTGATTTTTCTGTTAGACACAGCAGCTACTGTGTGAAGTTTTTTTCACAGCTAACTGATTTTAATTATTTCAGACAGTTATGAAATCTGTGAATCCACAGTGTAGGGAGACAGAATGAGGAGGAAAAAGTCAAAACAATGAGTACGATAATAACAGTTGAATTTAAAGGAAATGAAAGCACATTGACTGAGGTTGAGTTCCTTGCTTTGGTTGTTTCTGTTCTGTCCTTCGGTGGTTGCTGTTACTTTTCATGTGGCTCTGCATTGGTGCTTTTCTTTTTCGTCTTCTTTTTTTTTTTTTTGTTTGGCCTTCATCTCTTTGAACGTCATTAAGCCAGAAAAGTCAATACAAAAAGAAACTTTGTAGAGGACTGAGAATGTGAGGGAGCGAGCTGTTAAAAACGGAATAATTATTAGCCTTCACATTTTCTTAAGTTTGCAACGTTTGTCCCTTTGCTGCATGCAATTGATTACTGATTTGTTATTTAAATGTTTTTATATTTGCACATAGGAACACAGAAGTACCTACACATTAGCATAGATGGAGGCCTCTTTGTGTCTTGGTTTTAAATAAATGTCGATAATTTTCTGCTTTTTATTATGATCGTTTTACTGTTTACTGAAATTGAATAACAGCTCTGATGAATGTGCAGCCCAAGGCCAAACATCTTAAATCAAACACTTGAGCTGGCAGAAAAAGAATATGAGATAACATTAGTGTCTTCATGTAACACTTTCATTTTAAAGGCAGTTTAAAATGTAGGGAAGTTCATTGAAAGTGTAACAGCTTTCAGTATGTGAACTAAAAGAGGAAGTCACCATGCTTGATCTGGTGACCTGTGACTAGAGGATGATTTGATTAGTGGTGGGAAGCTCTAATACCGGGTGCGGCGTACCCTGGGCACAGAGGATAGAGAGTGAAACACCCCGCTGTGCCTTACCCCCCACTCTGGGCCAGGAGCCCACATGCCCCTCTGGTGTGCTGCTGCTGACAGGGAGCCAGGCTGATTATGTGCTCATTACTCCAGCCGAGGAGAGAGAGGGAGAGTGGGAGGGGAGCAGCAGGCTGTCTCCCCAGGCCTGCAGGCTCCCCAGGCCCCAACACTGCACTAATGAGAGCAGGGGGAGCGGATGGGCACACACGGGGGGCCAGGGATTACTGCCCAGGGCCAAGAGGAGCCAGAGAGAAAGACCCGAGGAGAGGAGACACCAGCAGGGACTCCTGGAGCAGACCTGTACTCCTGCAGTCATTCTGCAAGCATGTGTTAAATCTGACATCGTTGTTTTGTTTCTATGATGGACTGGCATGGTTTGGAATATGTGTCAAGACCTGCTTGTAGGCACATCTTATATTTTACATTCATGTCAACTATGCATAATGTTGGTGTACTGATAACAGTGAGAGGCCTGCTCAGTCAAGCGCCTCTGCAGATTAATAAATCATCCACTGGCGAGCCTCCGCATGAAGACAATGTTGATATTTGGATTTTTTTGTGAATGATCATCTCTATCATTCCTACATATGCTGCCCTGTGGAGATCAACACACTCATTGTTGATGATTTGAAATTGCTGTGACATTTCTGCTAATTCTGGCAGCGCGCAACAAGATTACAGGATGTTAAATAGAAATCAGAGCGTTCGGCAGATTCCAAAGTCCAGGGAAAGACCATCCTGTCACTGTGCAGATTGGGTCCATAAGGCCCGTATGCTAATCGTAGCCTGCTCTGGCCTGAGATCCTCAATTATTCAACAGACAGGTTTGTTTAGCATTCAGTTGGTATTGCTTTTGGTAGTAATGGTGGTGGTGGGGTGGGAGGACTGGGAAGAAGGGAACAAGCTTTTCTATGAACATATCGCACCCCACCATGCATACACACACACATGCACATGCACACACACCCACACACACACACACATGCGCGTACGTTCAGCACCCCAAAACCCCCATATAGACCCTGGTGTTCAGAGGGCTGCCTCTTCATGAATAATACATCAAAGGCGCTGCAGGGCCAGGTGATGCAGTATGGGGAACGTGTCAGCCCATCAGTAGTGGCCGAGCTGGACCAGGCAGGAGAGAGGAGAGGAGAGGAGAGGAGAGGAGAGGAGAGGACAGGAGAGGAGAGGAGGAACTGTCTGAATCATGTGTGTCTTGTACTCATCTTCCACAACACACTGATTCACAGTCATTAACACTCTCCTGATAATGATGTCAAGGCTGCGTACTTCCTTCTCTGAGGTCACTCGCAGTAATTTGTCCATAATGTCTATTCTCTGTGTCATTACAGACTACACTGACTTGTACTGTTATTCCAGATTAGAAGGAGCTGTGACTCTCTAATGAGGTAGAACTGACCGGGGTGCCCGTCCCTCAGTTACTTATCAGATCACGGCGCACTCAGTGCTCAAATATGAGCTGATCTTCACTTGACAGGGACGCAAGAATCGCCCTCTTTGTTTCAATATCGTATTAGCGTCAAGAGTAATCAAGGCATCGAGGGACCCGGGTCCTGTCAGCGTGTCATATGTCACTTAGTCACAGAATTGTTTAAGTGAATTGAAGTGGGAAGGTCTAGGGCAGCATTCCAGAGATGCCTTTTGTCTCCCTGCATGTGTCCAGTGCAATCTTTAACTCTCAGGGCCATATGACACCTAAAGCAGAGATAATAACTGAAAATCTGCTGCTTTTTTTTTTTGCTCCCAAAGCGATACACATACTTGCTTTCGACCCATATTCTTTCAACAGACCTTTGACTGGGAGTCCAGTGAGATTCTCTCGCTTTGCATTAGGCAGTGAACAACCGGGATCCATCACGAAATCAAAGGCTTTGGGAGGACTGAACTGAATACTGATCTAAGGTCTGCAGTCCTGCTGGGCCACTGCAGAGACAAGATCCTCTCCAGAAATGGAATAAGGAACCGGCGCTTTGATTTCAGTCAAACTCTGAAACGAACGCAGAATGAATTCATGAAATTACAGCGTTTATTAGTGGCAGAGTTACCATAAAATAATGCTAATATATTTCAGTTTACAAACATTTATTAGATCTCAATTTCTCCGTGTTTGTGCCCATATATGCTTTGCTGATTTTGTTAAACGCTCTCTCAATTTATTTAATGACCACTGGGGATAGTCCCTCCAGTAATATGACACCGCTCCGCTCTGTATTATTTCAAGCTAGAATATTACTCCCATTGACCCTTTCAGAGGCGATGACCAGACCAGCAAAGCGCACGTTGTCTGTGATGAATGGCATAGTTTTTGGAGGGGTTGATTTTAAGGACATACGACACGCTCGGTCCCCTCTCACGTCCGCTTCCTGTTGGCGTTGACAAACAAGGCTTGGATTTCTCAGCATGCCAGGCATTCTTTTCACCCTGTCTTTCCTGGAGTTTTGAAAGGCCTCTGAGCCTCCCACCCAGAATCACCGAGCATAAAGACACACAAAGCTGTGGGGTTATTCAGTTTGTTCTAAGCTCTCTTCCCCATCGGCTGTTTGCCTAGTAATTCAATTCAGATGTGCAGGATCCAAAAACATGTTTGCTTGAATGAAATCCACCCCTCCACCCACATTGACCAAGGACTGTGCTTTTCTTAGCGCCGTTCCAAGTTGGACAGCCAGGCGAGGTACTGCCACCTCGGCCTTTTTAGCTTCAAACCCTCTTATGAGACAGACATCTTTTTCTCTGCACCGGCTCAGCAACTTTTTGCTGTTTTTTTTCTTCCTCTAAATCTTCCTGTTACTATGTCCAAAACGCTCTAAGACCAGTTTGGGTGTTTTTACTTAACGCCACTGCAGACCTGTTTGTAACAGGCACATCTACGTAAAGAGCATGATTTCTGTCAGTCAATGTAGATACCATCTGGTTCCAGGTTGCCCTTTATCCGCGCTATCGCGTAGATGTTGTTTATATTTGAAACACGGCTCATGTTCCTTGTGGTTTCCTTATTACACTTTGCTTGTGGATCATGAAACCAGACATATGAAGCCCTCATGGGCTGGAGGAATATTACCTCTACACATAAAGCAAGTGAAAGAAGGCATTGATACATTAGTGTTTAGTTTTAAGCCATGATTGAGCCATTAGCCCAGTTTTTCAATTTCACAAAACCACATGTTTTCCTCTCAGAGTTCTGGAGAGCTTAATTCATTTAAATTAGTTTAAAAATGATGCAGATTTTGATTTATTTCTTTCAAAAATGATTTAAAGAGAGGAAATTGCTCGATGAAGTAGCCATCTTTATTCCTAACGGATGAAACCTGGCAGGTAGGATACAGGTCAGAATAGTTTTGCATGTGTGCAACCTGCAGACTCCATTTTTCTCCACATTTTGTCGAGCTGCTGAGCTGAAAGGCAGCCCGGAGTTGAAACTAGTGCCTTCAAACTTAGAAATATGTGTAGGGAGCACACGATTGGTGTATTCCAGGATATGAATAATTAATAGGCATCATTTCAAATTCTCACTGAAGTGCTTCCCAAAATGTGTTGGCACCCAGGTCTAGAGGTCTCAAACAGCCCTCACAATATAGGGAAAATTCAGGCATATTGTACATTAAGTAGAACAACAAAGCACAACTCAAATATACATGACATGTGGGACCTGGGATTTCAACCCAGCAGGTCAACACTATTTCTGCCATGAAGCTTCATCAAAGCCTTTTCTGTGCTGTGTGAATTCACTGCGCATCATCATATGCATTGACCTTATATGCTCTAAGTCTGGAGAAACCTAAAAAAAGTCCTGAGCAAAGTGATCTTAATATAGCCATGTTTAACACCAGTAAATATTTTCCTCACTCCATCTGGCATTACCAGAATCAAAGCGTGCTTTAGACACGGGAGAAACCAATTTGCTAAAGATTTAAAAGGAGGAAAAGGTTGGACCTTCCTTTAAAAAGAAAAAAAAAAAAGTGGCCGAAAAAAAAAAGCAAAGATTTGGAACAATTCTAAGCAGCGTGAAGCAAGAGAGTGTACAGAAGTCTCAATGCAAACCTTGTTCCCTTAGCAGACCACGTTGGAGAGAGACGAGAGGTTGAGAAGGGGGTGGGGAGGGATATTGAAGAAAGGTTAGCCTGGAGGAACAAGACTCCTTTCTCCCCCCTCCAAACCCCCCCTCCACCCCTTGACCCTCCCATGTGACAAGTTGAGCCAACAAGTGCTCTATTCAGCCAGGCAGCCAGGGGAAATGACTGCGAGGCTGAGCACTGCCTAATGAAAGTAGAGACGCTGGTTATTATTATTGTCTTCATCATCCTAGTCGTAGTCATAATGCCAGTCAGATCTCAACTGGGGTCTGTGCGTAAAGCTTCGTTGAAGTAACTAAAAAATCCACACTGCATTTCAAAGGAAGTTTCTATTCCAGACTTTCTCTTCACCACTTAACTTAAAGGGACAGTTCATCCCAAAATGAAAAATACCTCTTTATCTGCTTACCTGTAGTGTGTTTATCAGTCTAGATCGCTACCAAATTTGGAGATATTGACTGTAGACATGTCTGCATCGTCGGGAATATAATAGAACTATGTGGCACTCTGCCAACCGCATCACAGCATAAAAGAAAACATGCATCCACTGCTAGCTCTCCTAGCAACACTGAGCTAGCTGAAGCTACAGCTCAGCCGAGGAGGACGCCATTAATGTTTACATGTTGTGCTGTCACCAGCGTGAGCCTCTCTACCATGAGTAGATGCGCGCTTCCTTCTGCGCGGTGATTTGGACAGCAGGTGTAGTTCAGTCGAAAGAAAACAGTTCCTTTCTGAAACTGCTCACAACAAGGCCTGTTGATTATTTTGAGGAACTGGTCATGATTTCTTCAAAGAGACACTGCTGATGAGTTTTTGAAATGTATGTTTTTGTTGCTTTGAGAACCACAAGCTGAGTGACATTGAGTTTCATTATATTCGACACTCAGCAACTTACATTATCTAGATTGATAAATAGCACTACAGACAAGAGGAAAAATATGTATTTTTGATTTTAGGGTGAACTGTCCCTTTAAGGTATACAGAAGTTCAAGTGTTTTTCTAACATTAGGGTCATATGCAGTATAATATGGCAGTGTAATCCACCCATGGGCGTCTGCTTCTTCCCAAGTGACTGCCTTCAGACAGAGTGGGAGCTGATGTCTCCACTTGTTTATGGGTATTCAGTTTACCTTAGCGTGATTGTGTTTGTTTGTGGCTCACTGGTGTGACTTTTGGACTCGGTGGCACCGTTGTTTTTTTTGTTGGACTGAACAAACAGTTCTCTCCTCAGCTAAATGACCGTAATGGTCTTGGCATGTGTCTGCAAGGCTTTTTAGTGTTCCTTGGTGCCGGTCCAGATTGCATCACAGGGCCGGTCACATGCGCAGGCTGATGTGATGTTTACCGTAGAGGGCACTCACACATGATGGCCTGTTTACTCCATTTCTTTTTCTTTTGAACAATGGGAAACAGAAAGCAAGCGTGGTGTACACTTTGGGATAGTTAAAAGCTTGTTTCAACCACAGGCTTAAAGCTTTGATGGATAACATTCACTGTGTTTTGAATGTTACGTGTCAGACACTTGTTGCACGTTGGTTTCCTTTTGCTCATGACTTATTTGTGTGTCTTCTTCTCTTTTTCTTCTTCATCAACAGTCCAATAAAGTCCCAGTGGTGCAGCACGCTCACCATGTCCACCCACTGACGCCCCTCATCACCTACAGCAATGAACACTTCTCCCCCGGCACGCCGCCATCACACCTCTCCCCAGAGATCCTCGATCCAAAGACAGGTAATATTTCATGGATGGACACTGATTTGTTTCACATTAGCTCTTAAACTGATATTCCTCTCAAAATCTGACTGTAATCTTTACAAGTGGCCTGAAAAAATGTAGTGAAGTCAGTAAATTCATGTCAGTTTTTTTGTTCTATTTTACTTACACAATGGAACTTAAAACAGGTTTACCAGTTTAACAACAGCAACAAGGCAATGCATGCCTGAGGTAGTGCACAGACAAATGACAAATACACACAAATAAAATAGAATTCATTACAAACAAAAGACATTTTATAAAGCTCTAGTTTTCACAGCTTCAGAGTATGTGCAGTGTTTTAGTGTATCCTGGTAAGATTTTAAGGAAGACATGACGACAGGTTGGGTTTCTGTTTTGCAAGTTTGCTAGCGGGTTAATAAGAAAATACTATTAATATCAGGCTTTTAGTAAACAAATAATAAATAAATTCAATTTTAAGTTTGAGTTGAGTGTCTAATATTCTGTTTAAGAAAAATTAAGGTCACACCGAAAAGACTAGAGTCACAATTGAAATAATTACAATGGTGACAGAGGGAGCAAAGAGGGTCAACATTTAGCCCACATTTTACAATAACTGAATTAACTGGGCAACACCAGTGCAAAATTCACGTCAGTTATACAATAAATTCCATCGTGACCACCTGTCATAAGGGGAAAAAAAGTATTGAAACATCCACAGAAACCAGGAGGCATGTGCACAAACGAACGCGCGCTAATGAGCATGACAGGGTCATGAAGTTTGCAAAGGAAACAGCGTGTTTAAACACATTTTGGAAAAACTGTTTCAGTTTGGAACGTCCTGAGCAGGTTTCTATGGACATTTTGTTACTTTCTTTCCACCTTGAGAAGTGGTCACTATTGGGATCGCCAAGGTGAATTCAGAACAGCTGCTGTACTCAGATTCTGGGTGGAGTTTTGAGAGTATGGTGGAGATAATAGCAATATTTTCAAAGATGTTAAATACTGCTTTTATGTACTGCATTTTAAAAGCTGTTTTTTTTTTCTTTCTGTCTGTGGCAACTGCAGGTATTCCTCGGACACCTCACCCGTCAGAGCTCTCTCCATACTACCCCCTGTCCCCTGGTGCTGTTGGTTCCATCGCGCACCCTCTGGGCTGGCTCATGCCACAGTAAGTCACTTTGATTTTTGTCCAATCGGCCAGAAGCATTTTGTTCTTAGATACAAACCACAGCACAGATAAAGAACTGATGTCAGCAAATTAACAATGTGGCTAACAACTTGTGTTGAGTTAAGATTTAGGAAGGCACAACAAATTGTTTGATAAAGTTCAAGTCAAGAAAAAAAAGGTGAATAAAGTGACATTTTTTCAGATTTTTATCCCCTGCTGTTTAAGTGCAGGTGCGCCATATCAGAACAATAATAAATTTAAACATTTGAGTTCACCAGGAGGAATTTATGAACATTCATGGGTTTTGCTACGGCTCTCGTAATCAATTGCAACGGTGCTGTTCCACAAGCAGGGGATTTGAGTTGATGAGTAGAGGATTAGTGCTGGTGGGTTAGCTGTCAGCTGTGTTTGATCCACCTCACACTGGAGCTTTCGTTCACTCTGTCTCCCTCTGTCTCTCAGGCAGGGCCAGCCCATGTACTCCATCCCTCCAGGGGGATTCCGTCACCCTTATCCAGCGCTAGCAATGAATGCATCCATGTCCAGGTGAGCGGATCGTGTTCGGCAACACCCCCACCCTCCCAAAGGGAGACATCTAATATCTGCTGCTTGTATGACATGCTGTAATCACATTTCTCTGGCTTTCTGTGCCAGCCTTTTACACACTAGGTAAAAGAAATGTCTGATGTGCACTTTTAAACATCCATTGTTTGCATTGTTAAACTATTTTCGCAACATTTTACAGAAATAATATGAATTATTTTTAATAACGTACTTCCCATTCGTGACAAACATTGTCAGATCATGCACAGGCAGCGGTGTCAGGACTACAAAGGGATGTGAGGTCTAAGTCTTTCACAGACAAGTTCAGCTTCTTAAATAGTGTGAAGGCATTATTGGCATTCAGCACTCCTCTTCTGTCTTTTCTCTCAGAGCTAAACTTCTGTGGTCAGGCCAATGCTCTGAGCCACTCCACAACACACACACACACCGCAGAGATGAAAGGGCTGAGAATCGATAACGACAAATCAAAGCTCATCTGAACCTACGCGTCCAATCAGACTAAACTCTCTGACCCTCTTTCAAAATTGGAAAGATTTGTAGCGAGCCTTCCGGTGTTAGTATGAGATGAAAAATTCAGAAGGGTCTCTGTGATCAATAGGATGTGTAGCTCTGTCCTGAGACGGACTCACAACAATTGCAAACATACCTCACAAGTTTTTTTTTTCACTATTTTAATGCATTGAATTTAGTGCATGCCAAATACTGCACAGGTAATCAAACTTAAATTCAAATTTGAAATGGCATTTCATTGCTTACAGTAAGAAACCTGCTGTAAAGAAGTTTCTTAGTGAGGCTCATAACTTACAATATTTTTGACATTATTTGTTAATCAATAAGAAATAATTTTCAAATTGTGGTTTTGCTGTAAAAATGAAACAAATAAGAATTAAAGTAAGAATAAAATCTTATGACAACAGCATACTGTAGGTAGCATAAACATGACTGCATTACACAAATGCTAATGGGAGCATTATTTTCAAAATGTGGAGCTTGACTGCATGCCATCAGCTTGGAGCAGCACTGAGTTATTCATCAGGGACTAAGTGGGATGTTTACAGATTTAGTCGGTATAGGTTTATTACCGAGGGAATGACAGGCACCTCCTTGTTTATACAGCATGAATTATTAAGCGGTTCAAAAAAATGGAAAAAAGCAAAATATCAGTTCTTAATAACAGATATTTTATTAGACTCCGTGTATTTATAACCTTTTTTTTCTTAGAGGCAGATTTTAAATTCAGTCAGATAGTAGATATTGAACGAGGAGTCAAAACAAGCTTTTAACTATCGTTGTGTGTGAGCATTTTCAACCTGGACTCTAATGCAGTTGTGTTTGCCATATCGCTCCAAGGGCTGGGCGATATGAAGAAAATCCAATATCACAATAATTTGGACCAAAAACCTCGATATTGATATTGCATCAATGTTGTGGGGTTGACTATTGGCACTTTCACAAAATATTTACAGAATTAGATTTTGATAAATAACAGCGACAAGGAACTGGTGAGTTCAGAAAAAGTAGCATCACCTTTCTTTAATGCAGCCTTTCAAATCAGGAAAGGCAACTCTTATGATATTATGATGTTCAGAATCTAAGATAATATCTAGTGTCACCTTCGCAGGGCTGGGCAATATGGCCTACTTTGAAATCTTCCCTAAAAAACTGTAGACTACTAAAATATCAAACCAATAAGTAAACTGCTGTTACAATAAATTAAAATAAAGTGCTGTTATAATAAGTTAAATTAAAGACTCTCAAAATAATTAAGTTAAAGAAAGTACTGTTATGATAAAGTTAAATTAAGTACTGTAATAAAAAGTTAAATTAAGTACTGTTACAATTAAATAAATCCAAGAAATTAAAGCTCCCAGTCAACAGTTAGATGTTAGCCTGTAGCGGAAAGTTAAACTGTCACCACTATTGTTCACTGTGTGCTGGAAACAAACTAACAGCTCTCCGGTACATTAAATAACAATATTTGCAAGTCATACTGGTGCTCCATGGTCGCACACTGTGACTAAATGGTGGCGGTGTGGAGCCCTGCAGATTAAAAAACACACACTCCGCCTGCTCAGCGACTGTCGCCCAGGAGCGAGACGTCTGGATGGGTGTGTGAAGTATCGTGTTTGTGCTTGTAGATTAAAAATAATGATCCTTCTACATGGAATAAGCCAGGAAACATCAAGTATAACTGATGTATCAC
>JAPZEB010000022.1:30688188-30701854 GCA_029783705.1 Chaetodon striatus | reverse complement strand
TTCTGAGCATATGAGTGGATAAATTGGATCAAGTTGTGTGAGAGTCTGAGAACAGATGTTTTGATAGTTTGCTGTTGTTAAATGCTGGTCCCTTTTACTCCAATTTATGGAGAATTTTCTCTGTTTTTGGATCCTTTGTTCACCTTGGAGGCATGCGAGAAAAGGTTTCTTCATGAATTCAGCTGAACACAGGATGACTAATTGATTTACAAATGATCATTTTGGGGATGGAGTGCTCCTTTAACATACCAATGGAGATTATGTTCTTAGCCAAATGTATCCACAATGGCTCTTCCATCTGAGCACCAGGATACTTATACAACACACCTATAGCCTCTAAAACAATACACTGTGTGGTATCAGTATCATGTATGAAAAGAAAAATAAATTCAGTGTACATAGCTATTTTTGTACTTTACTGCCAGTTTACCAGCTGTCTTCACTACATACTTCTGTAATAAATGATTTTCACATATAAAACGAACAAACACGTTTTTATTGTATTGTCTCCTTTCCTTAACGAATAATATAAAATAACTGCAAGTTACGACATCGAATCCATGAGCTCCCCGACCAGGCAAGCATTCAAGTTGTCCATGACAACATAAGGAACAGCAGAGTTCTGTCCACGAACACGTTTTCTGAATTCAGCCAGGAAATTACAAGGTATCTATGGTGATATGGAGTATGGTAAATAACTAGTAAATCTCTGTTTTATTGATGCTATAATCACACTGAATCATTTCTGTTGCAGCATGCTCAGCTCTTGCAGAGTCCTGAGGTATCCATTTTATTCAACAAATGCATTGTAATTAATAAACAATAGAGATTATATCTCAGGGTTTGTTTTTTATCTTCAAACCTGAATTTTCGATGTTTATTTGAGGCTTTTTCCTTTGTTGGTGAAACTATTCGACCACCATGTGCCACCTCTGAATTACTGTAATACATGTAAACACACTAGGGACATGCAGCCACACATCAATGGGATAATTTCTGGATTGTTATGCATGCAGTCTTAAAGCAGAGGGCAGCAACTCATCAGGTTAGAGGACTTTATGTTTTTTGGTGCAGTGTAAGCTCTTCCACCAGTTTATATTCCTCTGCTTATATTTGCAGCTACTGGACAAATGTTTAAGAAGCTGCAATGATTTCATACTATTTCCTGTTTATATGGATGATACACTCTGTGTATTTGCTGAATTGTGGTTCAAACTTTGCATTTCTGAATCACTTTAAACCCCATATTCATCATGGAGTGTTTATTTAAAGATTTGAAATAGGTGTCTTTCAACATAAAAGTGAGACACACCGGGTTGTCCGTGCCAGTGGTGAGATTTGTAACATCAGCACGTGTAAATGTGTCTTTCCTTGTAAAATGCGCACAGTACATTCTATAAGTGTCTCAGCTTTAAGGGACTGAATTATTATAAGCACTTTTTAAAAAAAATCTTAAACAGAGGTCATTATAGCTTTTCAAGACACGCACAGTTTTATAATTTTGTTTCCTGGATTGAAGGAGTGTATTGTTTCCCGCTATATGTGTGTGATTTCTCTCTGATACACTGTATGGCAGGTGTTCATTATGCAGCTGTTGTCAGAATGTTTTTTCTTTGCATGCTGTGGACGTCAGAAATTTTCATAGTGCAGATTGAATTTCACTAATTTCCTTCCTCTCCATCCTGTCTTGGTCGAGATACAAAGGTCAAAGGTCATCCCATCTGTATTTTGAGAGATTACAAGCTATGAAGACAGCAGCAGTGTCAATGGACAGCCAATACTAATGTGACCAATTTATTTATCTATTTATAACAACTAATTCAGATTATTCTGGCTGTTTTACTCCAACTAAATGTCATAGAGGCGTGTGTGTGACACAGATAGAAAGAAAGACTGAGGGTTCGTGTTGCACACTGAAACCCACACACACACACACACACACACACACCTCAGAGGACCTTCATTCCACCGTCGTCCTCCTCCTCAGACAGAGGGGGGCTCTGCTCTGCCCCCCATTTGAGCCCGATGTGATCCAGATGACGGGGGTTCCAGAGGTAGGAGCAGCGGGGCCCGGGGTCTTCATGGGTCAGCTGTAATTCACCACAGAGCTCAGAGAGCAGAGTCTCAACACACACAAAACCCCTCACAGAACAGTGAGGCTCCACTTAAAGTCTTGAATATCACACAAACTCCAGTTCAAAGGCAGGTATGTTGGGATGAAAAACATTAATCGGCTTAATGATGTTCTCTAGTGAATGGTTACTTTAGCCAGACTTTGAAAACACACTAATGCTCTAGTTTACAGGGACTTGGATGCCACAGAGGCATTTGTGGCCCAGAGAGCGAGCGAGAGAGAAAGAGCGGTGGAGAAGAAACAGTGTGGGCTGGCAAGAAATAATTCCACAATTATCTCATCGTTTCAGAATTTCTGGAGATTTTACCGACTATGTATTTCCGTTTTACTCTTTCCTAAAAAAGAATGAGGAATGTCTGTGCACAGTGCAGATGTGTCTGTGTTTATGTGTGTGATCCAGAAGCAGCTCTCTGTAACCAGAGCCTCCATCACAGGGAGGATGTCTGCTGAAATAACAGCTCACTGCCTCCAACGGAATTTGTCTGTAAGCTGTAAAAGATGGCGAGGGAGAAGAAGAAGAAAAAGTGAGCTTGAGAAGTATTTCTCTCTGCGGCGCTGTAATCAGCAGCGCTCGGCCCTGTGGAGTTTAAAATAGTAAATCCGCTCAAAGACAGTTCAAGCGCTGAATAGAGATTGTTCTTACTGCAGGTATGTGTGTTTGTATGTGTGCCTTTAGTTTGAATGAAGACGTGTGATGTTGGTTCTAATGTAGAGGGTTTCTATTTTTAGGGTACAAGTCTTATTTAGGCCTGCTTATGTTCACACTTGTTAAATGCGTGTTACAAGCTTGAACACCCCAAACTGTCCATACATGTTTGGCAAAACTCATGTAATTTAGTGGTGAGATCATTTCTTGCTAATATACTGGACATGCACCAGAAAAATCATACAAACTCCTCCACCATTACAAACTACAAACTCACTTGCACAACCCCCAAAAATGTTTTAATAGGCCTGTCTCATTGCCAGAGTTGCATTACACAAACATGCACTTACTTTAAGTTGTGAGTCATCTCTTGTTGAAACCAGCGGGTGTAAAGTTACGAAGAAACTTGCAGAATGTGAAGTGTCAGATCTTCCTGTAGGAGACAAAAGCGGCCACCTAATTTGAAAACTTGAACATAGGGGAAACATTTTCCTAATGCTAACAGTTGGTCTGTAGTAGGGGTACGACCTCCAGTCCTGGCACTGCAGATCACCTAAACGTGTTCATCAGCGAGTGTTCATCAAAGTCAAAACATGCCAGAGGATTACTAGGCAAGTGGGAGTGGAGTGATAAAACACCAGTACAAAAAAAAAGGAAAGAAATTAGTGAATTTGCACATTTGTTTTCTTATATTGATTATTATCTGTTCGTTACCTTAAGTTGTTTATTTGTGTTGAGTTCTCCTAAGCTTGTGTTCTTGTTTATACTTAATTCCAAAAATATAACTAATAAATGAAGAGGCATTTTTTTGGGGGGTGGGGCCTGCCTAGGGTGCAGAGTTTGCTTTGTCCAGCACTGCTATTTTTTTTTTTTTACTTTCCTATTGGTGGTTAGAGATGCTTTTATGCTCCATTTTGAGAGCTGCATATTTCTTAATGCATCACAAAGTTATCCCTTGCGATCTGCAACACGGCAGATACAGACAGACCTCAGAGCTCATGGCCGGCGCCCATATTATTTTGGGCCCCAATACAAGTATTGGTGAGCGGGAATGGAAGTGGAAAGCAGCAGAATTTGGGTCAGGGGTTGTGGGTCTTTAAGTGTACAATAGAGGCTTTAACACGAGGGCAGGGGGAGTTCATGAAAATGGTTTACAGACATTTAAAACATTGAAAGAACAGAAAAACCAACTAATCTCCACGAACAGGGCAATCTGTGTTTTAACCAGACTGCAGGTTCTTCAGACCAACAAAACATCCAAAGACTGACGTGACTGAGTGTCTGCACAACCACAAAACATAATGTGGTTCAAGTATTTTGGAAAATCTGAGAGATCTTGTTCTGCTTTATGTTGATGCAAAATTCTTGCATACTTGAAGCAGAGTGTTGTGCAGAGTTATTCCACAAACACTTTTTCTTTGCTCTTTCTTTCATTCTGCTTCTCAGGGCTGGGTGTCTTAAAAAAAAATTAAATACCAGTACCAAATTCCCTTAAACTGATACCCATACCAATAATGTACTTTATTTGATACCTTTTTTCCTACTTAAGTTAATATCCATCATGTGAATGGAGGAATTCCAACTGAGTAAAATGCCAAAGACACCACAGGTGAGTAGTATCGCCATACATTTGGTTGCTTTGGTGGCATCTTAGCACACTGAACTGCCTGTTTGGGTTATGGCTGCTGCGGTGTTGGGCCAATCACATGTCATCAAATCAAAGAATCGTCATTGACTGCGAGCAAAACCATACAAATAGTCTTTTTTTTCTAAATCTGGGTAAAAAAAGGATCGAATGCAGGTATCGTTTTACTGGAGAAGTTTTGATACTACTTGGTAATAAGTTATTTCCATAGATACCCTGAAGGTATTAGGTACCAATACCCAGCCGCACTGCTTCTAAACTTTGAAATCATCTTCCAATGAACTATACGACACATGATCTGCTTCCATTAAACTATATGACACATGATCTACCTGGTCACACCGTATCCTCATCCTCTCTGTGTCTTTTCTGCATACACTAAGTCCTGTTAATAGTGTGAAAATGGTGATATTAAGTCAGAGACCTGGTGCTTCCTAAATGTCTTTTTTTCCCTGCCTGCAGCCAACATTCAGAGACTAGATAAGCGAACGGTCGGAGAGACCAATCTGTCCTACTGGCTGGTGAATGATGGACAGTAATTAAAAGTTAGCTAATAACCTCTTCACACCTGACATTTCAACAGGGAGGTCCTGGACACCATTATCTACATATAGATTAAACAGCGTAATTGGCAGGGAGATAGGGTTAGGAGGATCGCGAAAGGAAAAGGAGAAAAAAAAGGCCAGGCCATCGCCAAACCATTAAGCAGAATATCTGAGTGACACTCTGATTTTGCTCCTCTTGCTAATGCGACAGGAATTGAGCTGAACTAAAATGCTAAATGAATGAAGCCTATCTCGGTGTGGTTATTACCGGGGCAAACATCGGCCATGGAAAATAGCTTTAATTTCATAATAATTGCTAGATGGACGTGACTCGTTAGAGACACAATATGAGAGTGGAAGGAGAGGGGGAGAGAGGGGGAGGAAAGGAGGGCAGGAGAAACTCTTCTGAGAATGAATGCTGTTAGTTGGGCTGCACCACTTGTGCTCCCACACGCTACAATTTGCACAAACTCATTGATAAGTGATACTGCGGACTGATGAGATGGAAATGGAGAGAATTAGTTGCACTGTCATTAGCGCTGTGGAAATGTGAAACTACTTCATTTTGAAACTAAAACATTCGTGAATGAGTCTCTACACAGGTTAACTTTTATAGTTCCCACAGGTTTGTGTTGAACACTAATGGGCTATTACACATGCATCGCATCAGAACATTTCTGATGGCTGTATTAATGAATGTGAGGTTATAAACTCCTCACTTCCCCAGGCCTATATTGGAGCTGCTGTCATCCTACGTCTCTATTAAGGCTTTTAGACCACTGAGTTAATACTTTGTCATGTAAAAGGAATAGTTTGAAATTTTTTTGGAAATACCTTTCTGTGTTTACTTTCTTGCCAAGAAGCAGATCAGAAGATTGATACCAGTCTCATCTGTCCATTAGGCTGAATACAACCAGCAGCCGCTTTGCTTAGCTCAGCTAAGCTTAGACTGGAAGCAGGGGGATACAGCTTGCCTGGCTCTACCCTAAGCCAAATTTGCCTAACAGCACCAAGCCCTGAGGAAGTGTACGCCAGGCACACTTCCTTTCAAGCCAATTTTCGTAGTGGCTAAACAGTGGTACTGCAATTACTGGGGTCCCTCATGTGATGCCCTGTGGCCAAAAAAAATTCTTCCAACTGATATACATGGCAAAAGAGACATCTGTAAATGAGTGGATACATTTTTTTGAGCATAACAAGCCCTGTGAAATGACTCATTTCATTATCAGGATTTGATCTATTCAGTCTGATAACATTTGGAAAGAGCTGCATGATTAACTAATTTTACCCCCATTCAAGTTAACGAAGCGCTTAACCGGAAGTTATCCATTTGGCTGGTGGAAACAAAGCGCTCAACTGCACTCGATTGCGCTCGGCCGCCTTTAAGTGTCTAGTGCATCTGCTCTGTGGGCCACACAGTGTGAGCGAATAGTGCTGATAATCACCGGATCATCTGGGTAATTTTATATGCGGCAATTGAACCATTTTGGCTTTAAGTGCCTCTGAGAAACTCATAGGAATGAATGGGGCCCCACGTTCATCACTGTATCCTGTTTTCTTATTACATCCATAACCAGTTCACATGGTCGAACTGACCCTTCCTCAGTCCCACCCGTTTTCACTTTGTCCTTCAACAACAGGTGAGCAAGCTTCAGCACAGCCTCAGTTAACTTTTTCCTTTCCTGTTATAGGCCACTATTATGCTCTGTGCGAGGTTTAAAAAAAAAAAAAAAATTGAAGCTGGTTAAATGTAGCTGGGGACTGTCACAATCTTAATGTAACATTGTAAAATCACATAATGTAGCCTATAGCTACACCAAGAGGGGTTAGACTAACGTCACATTGACAATGTCAGCCAGGTTTGCTTCCTCCTTAACTATGTCGTAATGTTGAAGAGATTTGGAAAAGGACAGATAGGTTGGTAGCTGATGTGATTTTAAGTTGGCATGAGTTAAGTGTAATGCTGCAGTCACATTCAAAATGTTGCCATATTGGTGCAGTTTTTGTTTTCTTGAGAGACTCTGCCATGTCCCCTCTCGTCACCCCAAAAAACATCATCATCATCATCATCTTTCTCGTAAACAAACATGCCCACTCCTACTGCAATTTGATCTCCTTCATGTTGCCGGTGCTCAGCCCACAGCCTGTCAGACACGGCCATCTCTGTTAGTCCAAGTATAAACAAACATAATGTTATGTTCGTCACGTTATTATATTGCTGATTACAAATGCAATACAAGTTTGATTTAGCACCATGGTGCAGTCATCACAGGTTGCTGATGTAGGCTACTTTTTAATTTATTAGAATGTGTTATAATGACAAATATAGGTTTAGCCAGTTTGTCAAATTAAACTGGTTTGAGCTCATACACTGGACTGGACCGGCAAAATTAGAAACTGACCCACTCTGCTGTCCAGAGGGAGTTGTCCGTCTGCCCTCAACTGTCTGCCTGATTCCATGTGAGCATAGCATAAGTCTATGTGCCATCCCAAAGTAACTTTGGTTGCATTTGTCATTATTTATTACTACTTAATAAACATTGTGGGACCTAGCTTAAGAATACCATTGTCGCCATATTTGTCGCCCAGAACGTCTACAACCATCGCACCCATGGTACCTTGCAACTTGTCCATCACAAAAGTCAATATGTGACAAGGCTGGTGTGAGAATGTGTTCACTAGCGGGGAATCCAGGGAGTCACTGCTCCTGGCTAAGATATCATTAGTCCATCACACAATATTTTCACATATTAAATAACTATTTATTTTGTACAGATTAAAGCAAAGAGATATAACGTGCTTATTAGTGAGTTTAGAGGTGCTTGTAACTTTTTTTAACCTTTGGACAGAGAAGGCTGGCTGTTTCCCCCTGCTTCCAGATTAATGCTAAGCTAAGCTAACCACCTCCTGTTAGTAGCTACAACTTTAACAGTAAGATGAGAGTGGGATGCATGCTCTCAACTCACACCCAGGTCATTGTGTTTCATACACATTCCTTTTTTAATAGCAGGTTGTTACAGTTATTTATAACAGACTAGGTCTTTGTGTTGTAACTTTTTCCACAACAAAACAGAATTCGCCGAAAGACTGAATAGGTCTTTCACAATTGGATGAGTTCGACAGATGGAAAGCAAGAGACACTGCCAGCTCTCAAAAGCATAGGAGGGGAGTCTGTCCACACTTCAGTCATTGTGCTGTTGCAACTCTCCTCACCTGTGTTAAGGCAGTAGAAAGTGATGTAAAACTGTAGCTGGAAGGAACAAGCTGAAAAACAGCCATGAAAACAGCCTTATTTGCTTCCTCCAAAATAAATCAAGCTGACAGTGAAAACTGAACAATAATGACAAAAGCATGCAGATAGTTGTGGCCCCTAAAGCTATCAAAAAGGTAATGGTTACCTTAAAACCTGCCAGGTCACTGCTCTGTGTTTTTCTGACTCTTATTATTACCCGGTGATGAATATAAACCCCCTCTCCAGCTATAGGAGGGTAATTTAGTCAAATTTTGGACAGCTTTTGATTTTTGGCCTATTATTTTCACTGTCTGAAAAAGGGCAATTAGTCTACTGCTTGACGCAATTGCTTTTACCCAATAGTTGTTCTTTTCATTTTTTTTCTGCATGAGCCATTCATTGAGGGATAATAATGCCCCCGACCCCCAAAAACTCTACTTAAAAATTTCCTTTCAGTGGCAGATAATGGCCACTTGCCTGCTGTAGCAATTCTTCTCTATATCTTAATGAATGACCGTATGTTTCATGGCAGATTGGTCATCTTTGTTGCCCAAAAGTCAGCACACATACAGATAATCTTGGGGAATGTGATTAGCTTGTCCTGCATTACAACAAAAGAAAGAAAAGAATGGAAGATAATTAATGGAGGTGTATATAAAGCATGCATGCATCTGCATTTTTAAAATTCAAATAAATTAAAATCAGTGTTGGTTGTTAACACATCCCTCTCTACAGAAAGGTATCATGTTTTTTGTTTTTTACTCGTGTTTGTCTTTCTCTTGCATCTATAAAACTGAGGACTGATTCCAACAAATGAAGCCCACTGTACAGCCATCACATAGAGCATATTTGGCTCTCTAATTATAAGTGTTAACACATTGCTGTGAATAATCACTCAGAAGTGCCTCAGCCAAAGACAATTACATATACACTCTACCCTTCCAACTGCAACCACTAACACAGTATGTTAAAGTGTTGTGTATAATCATCCATTTTATTTAAATATTACAATTACTTTAATGACTATGAACTGTCATAATTCGCAAGACACTTTTTCCTCACATCTGAAATCTTTACAAGTGTCAGGTAAGTGTTTTTATCTGAGGAGTTGAGGAGTGATATTTGCTGTGACTAATCTTTTCATTGCACAATATTAAGGTAAAGGAATACAATATTTTTAAAAAAAATTTCCAGGTTTGAAACTTGACATTTAAAATGTTTGTTTGATATTTCCGGATTAAATTTCCACCAGTACCAGGAGAAAATATAGTTGTGGTGGAGTTAAACTCTTCACCACTAGATGTCCCTCTTGCTTTAGTCTGGAGGCTGTTGTGTTGTGATTGGAGTGTGTGTCTGAGCCATCTGTCCATGACTTGTCTATCCAGACCCCGGGTTCATCCATCATGTCCAGGGGTGCAAGTCTCTCTAAAACCAAACAAGAAAACATTTCTTTATTCCACCTCTTCATCTCTCCTCTCAGCTCTTTCCTCCTTCTCCTCTCACATTCTCCACATTCTCTCTCCGTCTGTCTCTTTGCGTCCCCCCCGCCTTCGATAAAAGGATCACTTTACTGTTTATACAAGGGGATTGGTGTTGTTAACAGGTGTAGGGTAATGGGATCCCTACTGGCAGCCAGGCACGGAGAGGGTCGCACACCCTCCTCTTCTCCTCTTCCCCACACTCGCACTCGCACCAGCGATACTCTTCTGATGGATTGCACCCACCATTCATCTAAATTATGTCACTGGCAATGAGCTATCAGTTCAATCTGGCCTAAACGAAGCACAGGGTTTGTTTCTGTTGACACTTCCTCAGCATTCACTTCTCCTCCTGATTACTGTCAGGGCCTGTAGGAGTGACGCAGCTCGGCCAAGCTCGCGGCTAGGCCCCCACTCTGCTGCACAATGTGTGTATGTGTGTGTGTGGCCCTATTTTCACTGCCACTTTACAGCTGTTGAGAAGCTGTTGTCAGGAAGAGGATGAGGACTTGGAATTTGCATTCAGCAGCTACAGATTGGTGATACATGAACCCTGACATTGCTGTACAATTACTACTCATGAGGTGAAACTTTACACAAGGTGCAAATTGCTTCACCTTTATCGTAAAAAGAGCTTTTACGATAAAGGTCAAGTTCTCAACTAGACTTCCAAAGTTAATCATTGCAGATAGATCAGTCCAGTTTGACATGGATATACAACCAGGCTAATATGACTGCATAAATAAAAACGTGTTTTTGCACTCCTGCCATCTTAATCCAGTCCAGCCATTTTGGATCCCGCATTTCTCTTCTCTCCCAGCTTTCCCTTAGCGTCCCCTCCTCCTCCATGTGTTTAATTCCTTTTTCTCCTGGCGTCCCTTAGAAATACTCCCAGCTGCATAACAGATGTCGAATATCCTTCTTTCTTTCTTTCTTTCTTTTTGTATCCTCCTTTCCCTTTATCTATATAACTCCCTGATGGCCATGACGATGACTGAATTCATAATTCTGACCACACAGCCACACACGAGATACCAGCAAAACCGTGATTGCCATAGAGGCTGTAACATCATTTACATTTATTACAGTTCTGTCTTTCTCTTCGCCGGGCCTTTTCTTTCTCTTTTTTATTTCACTTGATGTGTCTCTCAAATTTGCAGTTCGCCTGGAGGAATTCCACCCTCCTCTAGCCCAATGCTTTTGACGAGGCGAGTGATGAGGGACCGCAGACAAAGTGAGAGGGCCCGGAGTGCAAACAGTGAAAAGTTACTCTCTGTTCTTTCCACTCATTGAGTAAAATTATACAAGGGATCGAGTTTGATTCATTGAGCAAATTCCTGAAGCTGATTATTTGACCATTACACTCATTCATCATGTGAAGCTTGATAATGCGAGGTAAAGTCTTCCCCCTTTTCCCGATGGCTAAAAAAAAAAAACCCTCATGGTTTAGCCTTCTTAACTAGATGGGGGTGGAGAATAGCAAACAAGCAGAAATTGAGAAAAGAGAAAATGAGGAGAAGGCACCAACATTACGCTGGTTTTGTGATTCGCTGGTTAATTGAGCCTATCTAACACGTTGTTAGCTTGTTATTTCAGACAAACAACCCAATAAATGTTCCCCAGATTACATTATTACAGTTGTAAAATGTACCCAGGGAATCAGTTCCTCTATATAAAAACAAAAAAACCCTTGTGATCATGCCTCCCCCATACTCATTGTTTTTTATTGAGTTCTTCACCCACAGGAGCCAAATATAGAACTAACGCCGCACTGATAGAAATAATGTGCAATACTTAGTTTTGAATCTACACTCCCAAACGGTTTAAAATGCACGTTTTACCGATGCCTGACAGCAAGTTCACAAGACTTACAAAAGAAAGCCCTTTCACAACATTTGCGTCATTCCTTTGATGTCTAGACGTTATATGTTTCTTTCTTTTTTTTTTTTTTTGAGAAACTAAAAAACCCTACATCTGACGGGCTAGTATGTCATCTCCTAAGAGAGAGGTACTTGACTGAAGTCACTGTGTAGACAGTACAAAGCTTCCACATTGGTCCATATTCATGAAGGTGTAGCTATTACTGACATATTTTCTTATGGGAACAAATCACCAGTAGGGTGTAAGAAGAAGCTGCAGCGTACACTACAGTCTCTGGAGCTTTGTCACATTCAGCTGATCTGAGTCCAGTCTTTGTGTTGCGCCTGTCGTGTGGGGAAGTTCCCATGGGCGGGACAGTGATTCGCACCCCCCCCATGACAGTCAGTGGGTGGATGGTGAGAAAGAGGGCGGAATGAGTAAGGGATTAGGGCGACAGAAGGTAAGATGTAAGGTGAAGATCAAGGAGGTTCAACAGTAAAAGAAAGTGCAGAAGTCAAAGAGAACTAAAGAGACAGAATGAGAGAGCATCTGTTGTTTCTTGTGTACTCAGCAGTTTGGGTTGGGCCTCCAGTCTTTCAGGGTTCAATCTGAAGTGGATGATCTATTTCTGGGAGGGGAGGAAAAGTCAAATCATGGCCTGTGATATTCTTTATTTATAGTGTATTCAACATGCAATCCATGACACAATGGGCTCCTGGGTACAGATATGCAGAAGGCCCCACCACCTCTCCTACATAGGATCCAGACACACAGATTTTGTGGTGGTTTTGCCTCTCTTTTCTCTTAGTTTTGTGCCTCCTTGTAGTTGTTATGCATCTATTTGTGGTTTTGTTCCTCTTTGTGGTAATTTTGTGTGTCCTTATGGTTGTTTTGTGTCTCTTCATAGCCATTTTGTTACCCTTTGAGATAACTGTGTGTCTTTTTTTGCCATTTTGTGACTTTTTTTTCATTGTTTTGTGTCCCTTGGTAGTTGCTTTGCCACTATTTGTACTGTTTGTGGTTGTTTCATGTCTCTTTCTGGTCGTTTTGTGTCCTGTTGAGACATATTTGTGTCTTTTTGGTCATTTTGTGTCTCTTTGATATAATTGTGTGTCTTTTATGGTCGTTTTTTGACTCTCATCGTTTTTTTGTGTCTCTTTGTAATTCCTTTACAGATCATTGTGATCGTTTTGAGTCTCTTCATGGTTGGTACGTGTTAATTCGTGTCAAATTTTGCAGGTGAAGCCCACGGGGGGCCCTGACACTTAAGACCCCTGGGTTTCAGCCCGGTCGGCTTTTCAGTAATCCATCCATGGTGCAATCCTTACTCTTCCCTGTGCAGCTGTAAAAACTACAAATGGTCATAACATCATGAGAAAAGTATTACATCAGAAAATCCTCCAGAGAGGAGACGCACACTCCATGAGCAAACTTTACGATAGCTTTTAAATTACAGAACCACTGGGTATATATGGTAGAAGAAAAAGCTGCAAGTGGGCCAGCAATTAGTCAATGCCAGTTGGTGTCATCATGATTTTTCCTAATTTGCCTTTCCATGATGAATTCATTGTGATTCATGCAAATGCATCAACAATTTTAAGTGTTTGCTGACCACTTGCAAACATACGACCTTAACGCAGCGCTATTGATCACTTACACTGATTGTTTTTCTTGTGTTTGTTGGGACCATTGCTCTCTTTGCCAATATTCCTCCTCCTGCAGGATGACATTGAACATGCGCCGAGTTGAGCACACATGGGAGTGAGGGTTAGCAACAAGTCAATAACCGAAACACAGCAGAGCAGTGAAGGTTATAGAGGTGCTGTATGCATGTGGACTGCTAAATGTGTGACTACCTGTGTGCATTAGAGCCTGGCGAAGGCTTCTGTAGTCTGTTGCGAGGCCTAGGTATTCCTCCTCTACCTCATTAGTGCTGATTTACGCCACAGCTAGGTGAAAGCAGGCAGGATGGACCTCCCACCTCCCCCACACACTCATACACACACTGCCCTGCACTCCCCCCTCCCATCTCTCTCTCTTCTTCCCCACTCTTTCCCTAACTCTCTCCTTCTCATTCTCCTGCCGCTCACAGACAATGGGGCCCTGGAGAATACCGGCTTGAGCTG
>JAPZEB010000022.1:30655720-30670789 GCA_029783705.1 Chaetodon striatus | reverse complement strand
TCCCACATCTGTGTGTGTGTGTGTGTGTGTGTGTGTGTGTGTGTGTGTGTGTGTGTGTGTGTGTGTGTGTGTGTGTGCGTCAGTGCTTGTGACAAGCAGAGGAGCCCTGCTGTGTCTCAGCGCGTCCTCTCTGATACATTATTAATTAGGCGGCGTTTAGAGTAACGAGCAGAGCATTTGAGCCCCCTCTCCCCCCGCCCTCGGTGACACGCTCCCTGGGAATCCGCTGTGTGACTGCAGATCAGAGGAAGCGACAATCCGACACTGCATCACCACCTTCCAGGAATACCAGAGAGCCGGGCTCCCGGGGAGATGGAAGACATGAAGTATCACAATACCTCAAGCTGCATCTCTCTGCACACACACACATTATATCACACAGCGGTCTGCAAGAGTTTGTCCACTGACTGACATACTACAAAGTCCTCTGATATCCAGATTTGAACAGTAACTAAAATGTTAAGGTACTCTGAACTTTCCCTAACCCGTACTAAGTGGTGTGTTTTAGTTGCTATGAGCAGATAATGTATCACAGGAGTGGATACTGTAGGATAAGTAAATGAAATTTCAGTGAGTATTTTTGGAAGAAGTATAAACATTTTGTGGCAGATATGCTAAAAAAGTTTCCCTTGTGTTAATTAAAAACAAGCGAACACACAACAAAGACAACAACAACATAATTCTGTGCCATTATGATTTCTCTCAAAACGTATTTTTTGTTGTAAAGTAATAGTGGGCTATATCAATGCCATTTCTCAGAGACAGGGTTGACCTGGTCCACCTGCCATAAAAATAATATAAGGTTTACATTTAAAAGGGTCAATAATATAACATCAACAACACATTTCTGTGAATTTTACAAATAACAGGTCAAGTAAAAATGTTTATTGTTTGATCTTACAGTCATTTCAAGGGGACTGGCTACTTTCCGTGTTTACGCTTTGCTAGACTCAAAGTTTGGGAGATAATGTCATTTAAAATAAGTAGGCAGGAATAAATCACTCACAGAATAATCATTTGTATATCAATTTCCCCATTTTACAATAAAATCATAACATTTTTTTTCTCACATACATCCACAGCGAGCAAAGAATCCAAAAATGGGGAAATTTTTTGATGAACTGATGTAAGAGGGGACAGCGTTTCACAACAGCAAAACTGTATCATAACATCTGTTTACAAACTCTCACAAAACTTGTTAATTATAATCCAAGTGTTACTATGTCATATTGTATCTATCCTTGGTACTTTTGCACTTTTGCATTTGTTATGCTAGCAAAGCTAACGTTAGTTAAAACGCTAAAAAGTTAGCGTTACAGAGAAATCCAGCATTGCTCTTAATGCCTCCCGAATTTCTGATTAGGTGAACATGATGACCCTTAACACACATCACGTTATTCATCCCTGCAACAGGGAATCCTTTTTCCCTAACCTGATATGAAATGTACGCTGCACATACAAGCTTTTTTGATGATCGCTTCCGTCCAGGCCTTTCATCTTATTGCATTAAACCATAGTTGTCTTTGTTTTTGTTGACGGACAGTGGCGGTTGGTATGCGATGACATGTAAGTTTTGAGCCATGACTCCTTTTATTCTGGCTCCCAATAACACAACAAGGTGACATTTTAAGCTCTCTGTGAAGCCTACAGCCCCGTGGTTGTGAGTCATGTTTTGCCTTCAGCTAATGAAATGACGTCATTGTGACGTCAACCCTAAAAGGGTCTATTTGTATGCAGGAGGGTTTAACTAGACTAGACAAGTAGCGTACACAAGTGGCCTACACTATTGTGAGCATTACTTGTGCAGTGGTGTGTCTGTATTGTGCTGCAGTTAGGTTTGATTTATTCAATCACACACCTAAAACACTAATAAAACATGGCTTAATAGCAACACTATTTAAGAAAAGTCCAAAGTTCGGCTCCATTATAACTCACAAGGTTTACAGGTATACAGCATGCTAATGTTATTAGCCTATGACATTTCCTGTCACATAAGTTAGCCCAAACCAGCCAGGATAAATCACTCAAAAGACTTAAAATGCTAGTTTTGGGGGGATTTATTATATTCACAATTTATCGTTTGTTATCTGTGAAATAAAGGTAAATAAAAGCTTTGTTTCCATTGAAGGAAATGTGTTTTTTTCATTGGCAAAAATAAACAGGCAGTCTGCGTAGCCGCAACATGTAGTTTAATTTCTGGGGAGGTGCATGTTGGGCTATGGCATAGAGTACGTGTCTATACAGATCTGTATGCATCAAACCAATGCATAAGGATAAACCTGCTTAAGTCTTTTGGAGAAGCAAACCCATGAGGGTGATGGTAGTGTCATGTGATAGTTGTGATTAATATATTTGCTATCCCTAAAATCATATGTGGCCCAAGGTCTGGAATCGCCACTGCTATGTCCCAACAGTTACATTGCTCACTGACCACAACTGCTGATATATCACATATACCCAACATTACTTTGTCAGTGATAACTTAAGTGGCTTTGCGAGCGTGACAGTGTGTTTGTGACGCTGGAAAAATGGTGGGCGAGTTGTGGCACTTAGAAGATCAACAGCATGTTAATGAGCCACAAATCCTCTCCTCTTCTCCTGTTCTCTCTCCTCTCCTCTCTCCTCTCTGCCCCTTCTTCCTCTGATTCTGATAAATGAAGATTGGACTGTGCAGATGCTTTTTCCTATTATTATACACCTCTCCTTCTGATAAATAATGCAAATGCAAACCTTCACCCACCAATTCAGTCCTCTGCATCTTTTCTCTCTGCTGTTAGTTCTGCTATTGTTTTGCATGATTTCATATTTTGGGTCATAACCCCCCCTCCTCCCTCCCCCCAGTGCATGTTCGCATTATACTCATCTCTTTCTGCTATTACTGTCTGACTAATTCAATAATTTTCTCCCCCCTTTGTCATCCCTTCATCCCCACACCCCACCTCCTCCTCTCCTCCGTCTGCCCTTCAAATCTTCTGGGTCTGGCTGAGTCTCTGTTGTCTGCCTCATTACTGACTGTTCAGCCATTTGATTTTCTGAAACGGCTGTGCAGCCACGCCGAGACCTTCTCATCCCTATTATTGTCCACCACCACACAAACAAGCACACACACACATGCACAAGCACAGAAACATATAAAGACACAAACAGCCCTTTCCATTTTTCTTGTATGATGCATGCAGCATCGATGAATACGTGGAATTTCTCTGTTTCCATTTGCTACATGCGGAGTGCCCAAACACCGGACAGTGTTATAGTGCAGCAAAGTGTGATGGTGACAGCTAAGATTTAGCTTTTATTTTTCCAGGGCTACTCAGCAGAATGTAAAAAGTGCCTCCATAAAGAAGTGTATCGTAGAGCGACTGCCTGTGATTCCACACCACAGTTGGTGATGACACCGCCATTCCTCTTGGTGACGGATGCACTGTTGCATCCTCCCAACTCTCGGCCCCACTCAGGTTATGAATGTTGCTGGCATAGCTTGGAAATACTGGGGCAAGTCTTTTTCTTCACTAGTTTCTGTCTAAGGCAGAATTCTAGTCTCCAAACAAACCAGTAAAAGACTCAAAAGCATACTGGCACAGAAATGAAATGTGAACACGTGCAAAAACAGTGTCTTCAGGACCACCTGTCATTTCTGTCTCTCGCCCACCCTCATTTTCACAGGTTAGTAAGCCTTGGCCTGGAAATTCCCTGACCACAAGTGTTAGCCTCAACCCCTCACATCCCACCAGACTAGCACGAAGGACGTCTCAACATGCCCACCATCCACTCGAATCTCACAGTCGGCAGCAGGCACCAGTGAGTAACTATGAATTTGCTGGTGTGTGCTTGAAAAATTGCCGGAGCCTCCTTCCCTTGTTTTCTGAGTGATTGGCTGTCATTTTTCTGCACCTTGGTTTGTTTTCCTTTTCTGTGATTGAATCAGCATACAAATTAGGCTCAAGTGATTGAGCAGTGAACTACAGGTTTGGAGGCCTCTTGTCTTTCTCAGTGACAGATGTGACCGGAGGAATCTTCTGTTATCCACCTGAAATTCTGCTGTGAGATTTCACTGAATGCTTGAAAAACATTATATTCAAAGTAGGTACGCCCATATATGAAATGCTAAAAAAACATTTTTATATTCATTACCTATTTATAATTCATGCACATATACACTCGCACACACATGCTTGCACCTGCACAAACCTGCATTCAGACTATTCATTATCTACCCCCCTAGAGCAGTCCAGAGGGGCAAACTGTGTGGCCACTGCAAGCCAAACATGCTTGGAGGCTGCAGGCCAGAGTCAAATGGGCCAAGCACCTGCCCTAGGTGTCAACAGGCCCCCTTGGCCCTGAGTGCCAGGCGTCCTCCTGAAAGAGAAAGGAAGATGGAGAGCCAGATAGAAAGCCATCTCATTACCTACTCCCTGGGGCTGCAACTAAGCAGGGGACGGAGAATGTGAGGGCCATGTCACCTCTGTGGATGGCCCTCATGAACTGTGGTTAATTGAAATCTGATATATCTGAGTCCCTACTTGGCGCACAACCAGTCAAACAGCAGGCTGGGTTTCATCCTGCCAAGTGAGGCTGGAAAAAAAACTGGAAAGAGCTCCATCTTTCACTTTTTTTTTTTTTACATCTTCCCCAGCTCACTGTCTCTTCTCCAGTCATGCAATCCAAAGAGTTATTGATTTGTTTGTGAGCTGTGAACATGGTCCATCATTGACAGTGCTCTAGGATGGTAAGAGCTGATCATACAGCACAGTTTGATGCTAACTTGGTGTACTGTGCGCTGACCTTGGCTGAGGTACACAATGCAGGCTTGCTGAAATCCCAAAGCTTCTCACAGAGGTGGATGCCAGGTGGGGATACAGGCGGTGAAGACGCATCTACACAAAGAACTGTTTAACTGTCCAGAGGCCCTCTGGGTACTCCACCTTTCACTTTATCCTTTTAATATTTCATATCCTGGCCCCAACCACGCTCTGGCCAAATGCCTCTGCCCAGGTTGCTGGAATATGGATGAGAGTGCACATTTACCCATTTACCTGGATGTCAGTCGGAAGCAGCTCTAAACAATACACCTCTCCCCCCGTAACCTCACCTCTGCTCACCTCGCTGGGCCCAGAGCTAGCTTGTTACGGAGAGGATACATGATCTGTATAAATATATTAGTACTATGTGGTTAAAAGGACTCGAAAGGACTCAAAACTCAAACGGTGGGACTTGGGACTTGACTTGAAAATTACCTATGACTTGCAAAACAATGACTTGGTCCCACCTCTGATTAGTAGTACCAGTAGTAGTAGTAGCAGTGGTAGTAGTAGTAGTAGTGGTAGTAGTAGTATTACTGTGATTATGATTATTATTTTAATACTGGTCTGCTCCGCTGTGAAAGTGTGCTTTCCAGTTGTTGAGGCTCATGTAAGATCCAGCAGCAGCAGGTGGAGAACAGACAGCCAATACACAGTGCTATTAGATAGGGTCTATCTTTAATCTAGTCTATCTTTTGTGCCTTCGTTATTTTTCAGGCTTCAGACAATCTTTTACCAGTTCAGTCAGGAGAGACTCGTTTTTTATAGTAAAAGAATATTTATTAACATGTACACATAACGATAAAAATGTGGAATGTCTTTGGCGAGTAGACCCCCTAGAGATGGTACAAATTAAGGAGGGTGATGAATTCATAGTCATAGTCATCACCCTCCTTAAATCCCCCCCGTCCGTGGGGTCTTTAACTCCATGCACCATGCCCACCTCCCACTTCTCATGCATCCCGGGGGAGGATGGGGACATGGAATCTGAGTGGTCCATATATAAAGCCTCCATTATGGAGGTGGCTGCTAGGAGCTGTGGTTGGAAGGTTGTTGATGCCTGCTGTGGTGACTGAGAGCCCGCTGGTGGACATCATCAGTGAGGGAGGCCGTCAGGCTGAAGAAGGAGGCCTTTTGAGTCTGGCTGGCCCAGGGGCCTCCTGAAGCAGTAGACAGGTACCAGTTGGCCAGAAGGGCTGCAGCTATGGTGGTTGCTGAAGAAAAAACCCAGGTGTGGGAAGAGTTCGGGGAGGCTATAGAGAAGGCCTTTTGGTTGGCTTCAAGGAAGTTCTGGCAGACCGTTAGACACCTCAGGAAGGGAAACCAGGGCTTGTCTCAGGCTGTGCTCAGCAGAGAAGGAGAACTGTTGAGCCAAACTGGGGACATCGTCGGGCTGAAGACTCAGGGGAACTATGGCCCATATCCCTGGCAGTTGCTGAGGTAGTCAAAAAGCTCCCCAGCAGCAAGGCGCTGGGTGTGGATGAAATTTGCCCTGAGATGCTGATGGCTCTGGACACTGTTGGGCTGTTTTGGCTGACACGCCTTTTCAGTATTGCATTAAAGTCCAGTGCGGTGCCTGCAGAGTGGCAGACCAGGGTGGTGGTTCCCATTTTCAAAAAAGGGGACTGGAGGGTGTGCTTGAACGATTGGGGTATCACATTGCTCAGCCTCCTGAGTAAACTTTACTCCAGGGTGCTGGAAAGGAGGCTCCAACCAATTGTCGAACCTCTGGTTCAGGAGAAGCAATGCGGATTCCGTCTTGGCCGTGGAACACTGGACCAGCTCTTTACCCCTGGGAGGCTGCTGGAGGGGTCATGGGAGTTTGCCCATCCAGTTTGAATGTGCTTTGTGGACTTGGAGAAGGCTTACGGCCGTGTCCCTCGGGGGGTCTTGTGGGGGGCATTGCGGGAGTGCAGGGTATTGGGCTCACTGCTACGAGCTATCTGGTCCCTGTATGACCAGAATGAGAGCTGTGAGCTCAGACATCTGGAGGGAGCTTGGAGTAGAACCGCTGCTCCTTCACGTCAAAAGGAGTCAGTTGAGGTGGTTCTGGCATCTGATCAGGATGCCTCCTGGGCGCCTCCCACTGGAGGTGTTTTGCGCACGTCCCACTGGTAGGAGGTCCCGGGGCAGACCCAGAACACGCTGGAGGGATTACATATCTCATCTGGTCCGGGAATGCCTTGGGGTCCCCCAGGAGAAGCAGGAAAGTTTTGCTGGGGAGAGGGATGTTTGGGGTGCTTTGCTTGGCCTGCTGCCCCTGCGACCTGGCCTTGGATAAGCGGATGAAAATGGATGGCTGGATGGATGGATGGATGGAGGGAAAACTATGGTTGCTGACTTTAAAAAGACATTTTACGAAGGCCTCACTTTTACAACATAATTGTGGTTAAGAAAATGCTGGCAAAACCTAGGTTTTCATTGTCTAAGAAAGTATAGGTTTGCTGGTTATATGAATTGCTATTAAATGATTGTACCCCATTACCCCCAGGGCTCTATCCACTCTGTATCAGGAAGCTAACTGGTCACAGGAGGACCTAGACAGTATCATCTCAGCAGCAAAGGAACAGATGACCAAGAGTGTCCTGAGTGCCTTCTCTCATGAGAAACTGCAGTATTACAGTGAAGAAATGGCTGAAAAAGAGCGAGAGGGTTACATTGTGTCACTCATTGATATGGCGGGACTGATTTGTGAGCATCTCATCTTTGGGAAGGTGAGCAGCGTAACAATGTCTGCTATCACTTTAAAGTATATGTTTGAGAGCTTGAAATCAGGGTGCAAAGACTACTTTTTAATTAAATATGTATTATATGTGGTTGGAATTACAGCGAGTCACCTCTACCCTGTCTGAGCAGCAGCCAGCAGTGAATGAAGGCCAAAACCCTTTACCCATATACACGGCTGTCAATATGAAGGATAGGATAAAGGGCTGTCAATCTGAAGCTGGTAAATATTCTGGAAGAAATTTGAAGAAATTTTAATTACTGCAATAGCTAAAAAATTATACTTGATCATGTACCATAATCCTGAAAAAATTTTATCCAAGGTGACGGAAGCCCAAAAACATACACAGCATATGAAATATTTATACAACTGCACTATTCAGCAGGACCAACTGATGAACTTGTGGCTGACACAGAGTAAGACTGTCTATTCTGTCATAAAGAAGCCTGTTTGGCAAATTATGTGTTTACTAAAAGGGCAGAGATGCTGACCTTGGAGCGTTTCCCTCTTTTGAGTACAATGCAGTAACCTTGTATCTTGAACAGTAACAGTCTATACACTGCAGACCAAAACTCTGTCTCTTTATGTTTTTGGTTGGATTCTCTGAATTTCTTACATGGATTCATGCTAAATATTATTACATTCTAATTGGTAACTTTCATATACATTTTCATATACATATCAATAAGAGGACAGATAACAAAGGTATGTTTTTTTTTATTAGAGTGAATGGACTTTAAACAGCATGTTAATGAGCCATGTCTTAATCTAGGTTGCACTTTGGACCTGGTCATTTTGAACATAAATGTTTCCCCTGTTGTTGACTTGGCTCTTTCAGACCATCACTTTGTATTTTTTAATGTATTGTATTGTATTCTGTCAACTTCTACACAGCTTATGATATAGAAAAAATGCCATTTTCTCTGTAAATGACTTCAGACTTAATGGCATATTAAAATTATAACTACTTCATACACTTCTTTCCCTGGCAGCACAGAAGATCTGTACAATCACCACAGTTTCAAAGTGGACATGCAAAATTAATATGACCAGTTCAGTATCCGTCAAAATGTCTCCCCTTCTGTGCCTGAGGGGATGGTAATGGCCAGAAAAGTGTTTCTGCAAAACATTATGTCACAGTGAAGCTGGCCTCTGACCATTTGGATATAAATGTCTTTACTCAAGCATTATATCCTATTAGACATTTGTGTGAAATTTTGTCATTATTATCAAAGTAATTTCTGAGCTGTGGCCAAAAACATGCTTTATGAGGTCACAGTGACCTTGATCCTCAAACTTTGATCACGAAATTCTAATTAGTTAATTGCTGAATATGAGTGTGGATGTGTGCCAATTTTGAAGGAATTGAAGGTTTTTTTGAGAAACCGCATTCACAAGAATGAGATGGATGCAAGGTCAAAGTGACCTCGACTATTGACCACCAAAATCAACTTAGTTCATCTTTGAGTCAAAGTGGACATTGGTGCTAAATTGAAAAAAAGATACCCTCATGGCATTCTTGATAATTATGTTCACAGGAATGCTCAAATGCTCAGGGAAGTGGTGACAACACAGAAGTCTTCCACTTGCACCCTTGACCAAATGCCAATTTCCTTTTTATGCCTCTGCACCAGGTATAGCCTTGCCAGAGGTGTTATGTTTTAGGGTTTTTCCGTCAGTCTGTCCATCCTATTCATGTGAACGAAATAGGTTAAGAACGCCTTGTGGAAATTTCTCCATATTTGACACAAAGTTTACTTGGACCTGAAGAGAAGCTGATTAGATTTTGGTGGTCAAAGGTCAAAGATCATTGTGACCTTCCATCTGTCTCATTCTTTTGAACGGATTGTCTCAAGAATGCCTTGAGGAAATTTCTTCACTTTTGTCACAGAATCTACTTAGACTCAAAAATGAACTGAGTAGAATTTGGTGGTCAAATGTCATTGCGACCTTCGCCTGTCTAATTTTATAAACGTGTTATCTCAAGAAGGCGTTAAAGGTTTTTTTTTCAAATTCAGCACAAACATCCACATGGACTCAATAATGAACTGATTCAAATTTAGTGGTAAAACGTCAAAGGTCAAAATCACTGTGACCTCACAAAACATGTTTTTGGCCACAATTCATGCATTAATAAACTAATTATGACCAAATTTCACAAAAATGTCTAAAAGGATAAAGTGATGACATTTTACATCCAAAAGATTAAAGGTCAGCCTTACTGTGACATCATAATGTTCTGCACAAACACTTTACTGGCCATTACTTAATGTCATATCTCAGAAACAGAACGGGAAACATTTGGTCAGATATTGAATTGGTGACACTAATCTTGGGTGGTACACCTTGAAATGGATGTAAAATGTACCCGCAACTTGAAGGGTTTGTAGAGGCATACAACTGAGAGGCGGTAAATCTAGTTTAAAAATGTTTCTGATTCAGTGTCAGAGGACGCTCTTACAATTTCTAATCACTCAATGCAACCAAGCGTATTCCCCACAGCATTCAAGACTACATTTGTGAAGCTGTTTTTTTTTTTTTTTTAAAAAAGGAGTGACCTTGATCCCTTGAAAACCAGTTACTATAGAACAATCTCCGACCAATATTTTTAGGTAAAATTTTTAGAAAAACTGATATACATTGAAATAAACAATTTTATTGACTCAGACAATAAGTTGGAATTTATTCAATCTGGCTTTCAGACTTATAATAGCGCTGAGATACCCCAAGCAAAAGTAGTAAATAGATGCCAATAAACCTCCAGTGTTGCTACTACTCGGATCAGAGTGCTGCTTTTAACGCAGTTGATCACAAAATGTTTTGAAAAGACTGAGGGGTCACATTGGACTATCAGGAACTCTGTTTTACCCGGGTTTCCTCTTATTTCATTGGCAGAAAGTTCCTTGGTCGCAATTTATGACATCTTCCTCAAAACCTCCAAAATAACATGTGGGGTTCCCCAAGTATCGATTTTGGGGTTACTTCTTTTTAATATATATATATTACCCCTTAATAATGCCATTAGGAGACGTGCCATCTCTTTTCAAAGTTATGAAGATGACACACAACTTTATGTGGCCTTGTCTCCTTTTAGTGGAGGAACACTTGATTCCCTTTTTAAATGTGTTATAGATATTAATGTCTGTATGTCACAAAACTTTTTACGGGTCAACCAGGATGAAAATGAGAATTTAGTAATGGGTTCTAATTTTTTTTATCATCTTTAAAATATTGCTTTGAGTGACACAGAGAGACTAATGCACACTTTTATATTGAACAAGCTGGACTACGACAATGCTTTCCTATCTTGTCTACCCAAAAAAAGTTACGAACCAGCTATAGCTGACTTAGAGCTCTGTGGCCTGAGAACTGACCAGTCAGTTTCTGTATTGATTTTAAAATTATTTTACTTGTTTTTAAAGCACATGCGAATTCTGCGCTGTCATGTCTTATATAGCTAGATCGTGCGAACCAGTACGATCCCTCAGGATCCAAAGTGCATGACTAAAACTTTCAGTGAGTCAACTGGTTTTCTTTGAGGTATTGGAAGAGTCTGCCCAAGGATGTCAGTGTAGCTGGAAGTGTTGGCATTTTTAATTATTTTTATTAACTTACTTTATTGTATTTCTGTCAAAAAAAAAAAAATCATTTTTTTCACGTTATTCTAATGTCTTATTAATTTAATTTTTCTTTGTTTCGTCCTTTAAATCTATCTTGTCTAAATTGTATTGTAGTTATTATTATTGTTATAATTATTATTATTATTAGTATTATTATTAGAGCTTTTAAATTTGTTTTATTGTATTTTATATCTATCATTTAAGTTTTTCTTTTTAATCTTATCTCATTCTTTAATCTAGTTTTTATTTCACTATGATTTATTACTATTACTATTATTGTAGCTTTTAAATCTATTTTCACATTTTCATCATTTTTATTTGTCTCAAATTGTTAAATTGTTTTTGTCTCGTTGTTTCATGATCTACACATGTTCAGTCGTGTCATTGGCTTGTCAGTCATCTGTAAAGCACTTTGAACTGCACTAACCTGTATGAAAGGTTTGAAAGTTTGTATGAAAGTTTGATTGATTAGGGATTTAGGACACATATAGACCTCTCAAAGAACTACAACCGAAAATGAAAATATGATGAATAACTGATTTTGTTCTCCTAATGCTGTAACAAATCTTGTTAACAGAGTGGTGTGAGTTTACCCCCTATGAGGTAGGCATCCATAAGTATGGGGCATTTGTTCGAACGGAGGACTTTGGGAGTCAGTTCTTCCTTGGTCATATCATCAAGAATCTCCCAGAACTCCGTCTCCCTTATCTGCTGGGTAAGTCCACATTTTCTGTTACAGAGCAGATGTACAAAACTACAATTTCAGGTAGTCATTTTTGTTTTTGTCCCAACCTTGTCAGGAATATGGAGCAGTGTCTTTTCTATCAACCTGACCCAGCTATGGATGCATGCCACAGGCTCCAAACCTTCTTGGAGCCCCTGGCTTGGACCAGATGTCAGCAACATAGGTACAGCTGCATTATTTTATAATGCAACTAAACATAAAATTTTAATAAGACTTTATCTATCTTAAAACAATATTCTAAAACTTTTTTTTTTTTTTCATTTTAAAATATCAACTTCAACATCATTTAAATGCTACACTGACTTGTAATAGGGAGAATGGCGCCTCTGTTGGATCTCCCGGGAAAAGCTAGTTAAGTTTTATCTCACTTTTCACAAACTTAAGTCCCCCCGCTAACCCCTCTCTGACCATATACTCAAGTTATATACACAAGTGTTGTGAACTTGTTGTATAATTATCCTGATAAAGTTGAACATAGACATAAGGGCAGAGGCAGAGAGCACGTAAAGAGGATGCTATAAAATAACTGTTGTGGTAGAAATCCAAACCTTATGCACCATCACTAATGGGTAAATCATATTTGTAACTGAGCAAACTAATGTAGGGTAGAAGTTGTTTATGCCGCCTGATGTAAACTGTAGTGATCTGTCTCACAGCTAAAAAACAGGTAAAACAACAATTCAACAGCAGAATGTAGATCCCTGCCAATGTTCTTTATGAAAGACTGTGACGTAGGCTGTAACCTTATTGGTGTCATCCTTGTCCTTGTCTCACAGAAATTTATAATTTTTCGGATGCTAGCTGTCACAGTCAAAGGCTTAGCAATCCATGTATATGCAGGAAACACTAGCAGTATTTCAGCAAAACTAAAACTTTAATTGTTTTTTGTTACACATTCTGTAATATGACTCTACCCTGTCAGTAAACATGGTTCTTTGACTTCTGACATTGTATTCGCCTGTGTTCAGCTGGTCAACAAATGCACATGCACAGCTGTCCATGAGACTCAAGAATGACTTTGATAAGAATATAGTCTAAGTCAGTCTTTCATAAATACCATTGGACGGATTTACACTCTACTGTTGGACTGTCATTGTTTTCTTGTTAGTCATGACACTGATAGTAAAAATTGTTAGAATATGTCTCAAATCATATACTTCTGATGCCATGCTTCAGTGTGGTACACGATGTGTGGAGCATTATCACCAACATTTGTCTGCTATTTATCACTTGCATTATTGTCTCAACAAACATTACTGATGGCTTCTATTCAACAACAGTATTGTTACTTAGTAAAAAAAACATGTATAACTAACGGGCTCCTTGTTGTCTCCCAGCCGCCATGTCAAAATGAATGAATGAATGAATGAACTTTATTTATATAGGACCTTTCATGCACAAAGTGCTTTACAATTCAGACGGCAGAGAAAAACAGCAAAGAAATAAAACCAGGCAATAATACAACACTCATTCAAGGAGAAAAAAGAAGATTAAATAAATGTATCCATCAATAATTAATCAAGTAATGAAAAAAAACATAAATACAAACATATTAAGAATATTAAAACAGAAAGTTGCTAATTACAGGCTATGTTAATAAGGTATGTTTTGAGACAACATCTAAAACTGTCCACTGAGCCAGCAAGTCTAAAGGCAAGGTGTTCCATATTTTTGGGGCATAGTAGCTAAAAGAAGCATCCCCAAAGGTTTTTGTAGTGACATTAGGGACAGATAAAAGGGCAGCTGCGGAGGATCTCAGGGTTTGTGGAGGGACATAAGGCGATAGGGAATCTATTATATAAGAGGGGGCGATGCCATTAACAGCCTTCAAAACCAGAAGGAGGATTTTAAAATCAATTCTAAAAGATGCAGGGAGCCAGTGTAGGTCACGTAAAACAGGAGTTATATGGTTTCTCTTTTTAGTTCATGTTAAAACCCTGGCAGCAGCATTCTGAATGGTCTGTATTGCAATGGAGGTTTTAGTTAGGCCAGTGTATAGGGCATTACAATAGTCAAGACGACTTGAAACAAAAGCATGGACAAGTCTCTCAGGATCTTGCTGGCTCAGTAGAGGCTGTACCTTGGCTATATTGCGTAAATGATAAAATGCGGTTTTGTTAACAAACTAAAATGAGCTTTAAAATTTAGATCACAATCAAAATTGACACCGGGGTTTCTTACCAGGGGATGTGTCTGTGAGGCCAGCTGACCCAGTTTAGTGAGAACCAGGTCCCTCTTACATTTTGGGCCAACTAGGAGGATCTCAGTTTTGTCCTTATTTAGTTTGAGGAAGTTCTGGCTCATCCAATCATTGACAGCTAACAAACAGTCAATAAGATTGGACAGGGTATTTGGGTCATCTGGCTGTACAGACAGATACAACTGTGTGTCATCAGCAGAGTTTGACACACCAAACTGATGAATGATAGAGCCCAAAGGCAACACGTAGATTGAAAACAATAAAGGTCCAAGGACATTGCCTTGGGCCACACCATAGTCAACACCAATAGTAGTCTCTGATATCTGTTACCCAATTGTGACTTGAAATTTCCTATTTGAAATGTAGGAGTGAAACCAGTGAAGAACTGTACCAGAGAGACCCACCCATTCCTCAAGCTAAGTAAAATAATTTTGGATCAGGACCAGGACAGGGTCAGGACAGAAATATTCCAACTGTAAGCATTTAATCTCAGATCATTTAAGACTTCAACAAGAGCTGTCTCTGTGCTGTGGTTCTCTCTGAAGCCTGATTGGAACTCTTCACAAATACTGTTCTCTGACAGGTGTTTGTTTAATTGCTTAAACATTACTTTCTCTAAAACCTTGCTCAGGAAAGGTAGATTATAAATTGGGTGGTAATTATTGAGAGAGGAGGGATGTAGGTTAGGTTTTTTAAATAAGGGTTTTACAGTTGCAGCCTTAAAGGGATTTGGGAAAATGGCAGATTGTAGAGAGGTATTTATGATGAAGAGTGTAGTTAATGAACGCTGGTCATAGATAGACATGAAAAGGTAAGATGGAATGGGGTCAATCGAGCAGGTAGACAGTTTCATAGAGATGAACACGAGAAGTGCTGGGGTTACATTTAGCCTTTGCAGTGATAGGGCTACATATTCAAAGGAGGTGAAAAAAGTCATCTTTAGAGCAGTGGAAGTAATTCGAATAAATAATAGCAACCCC